>VCRD01001162.1:45990-118252 GCA_006783055.1 Trinorchestia longiramus | reverse complement strand
TGAATGAAGTGCAAAATAGCTGAAAACAACAGTTATGCTACCGTTGGATATCAGTCACTTCAATTGACGTAATACGAAAACCTACATCAAAAATCCACTTTTTTCTCTCTGATTTGTTGAAGGTATGCCAGAGTACATCGTAAGCCGTGTTTCATGAAAGATTTCTGATAATATGAAAAACTGAACCTACACATTGTCGAATTGCCGATCCATGCGCAGAGTAAATCTTAATTCGATGTATTTTAAGTAGATATACTCGATCCAGGAAACTAATATAGATATCCAATGTCAGATTCGTGGTTTGCAAGAATTTGCTGCAAAATTTACGAGATTTTACACATTGTCATTGAATGAAGTGCTAAATAGCCAATAACATAGATTATATTACCTCTGGGTATCAATCTCTTCAATTGACAGTATGCGAAAACGTATATCGAAAATACTTTTTTCTGTCTGATTTGTTGAATGTATGCAAGAGTACATCGTTTTCCACGTTCTATGAAAGATTTCTGCTAATTTGAAAAGTTCAACCTACATACGGTCTAATCGCTGATCCATGCGCTGTGTAAATCTCAATTCGATGTTTTTTTAAGCATACATACCCGAAACAGCACACTAACATGGATTTCTGGTGTCAGATTCCTGGTGTGCATTAATTCACTGCAAATTTTACGAGCATTTACACATTGTTATTGAATGAAGTGCAAAATAGCCGAAAACAACAGTTATGCTACCGTTGGGTATCAGTCACTTCAATTGACGTAATACGAAAACCTACATTAAAAATCCTCTTTTTCTCTTTGATTTATTGAAGGTATGCAGGAGTACATTGCATGCCGTGTTTTATGAAAGATTTCTGCTTGTATGAAAAACTGAACCTACACACGTTCGAATTGCTGATATATGCGCAGAATGAATCTAAATTTAATGTTTTTTGATCAGATATACTCGATACAGCACACTAACATGGATTTTCAATGTCAGATTCGTGGTTTGCATGAATTAACTGCAACTTAATTTTACTCACTGTCATTGTATGAAGTTCAAAATAGCCGAAAACAAAAATTATGCTACACCTAAGTAACAATAACTTCAGTTGACATTATATGAAAACCTAGATCAAAAATTATCTTTTTTTATATCCATGTTTTTTAACCATATATACTCGATACAACACACTAACACAGATTTTCAATGTCAAATTCGTGATTTGCAAGAATTCACAGCAAAGTTTGCGAGATTTTACACATTGTCACTGAATGAAGTGATAATAGCCAAAAACAAAGATTATGTACCTCTGGATATCAATGACCTCAATTGGCATTATACAAAAACCTGTCTCAAAAAGCATATTTTTGTCTGATTTGTTGAAGGTATGCGGGAGTACATCGTTTGCCGTGTTTTATGGAAGATTTCTGCTAATTTGAAAAATTGAACATACACACGTTCGAATTGCTGATCAATGAGCAGAGTATATCTTAAATCGATGTTTTTTAAGCAGATACACTCGATACAGCGCACTAACATGGATTTCCAGTGTCAGATTTGTAGTTTGCATGAATTTACTGCAAAAATTTACGAGATTTTACACATGGTCAATGAATGAAGTACAAAATAGCCGTAAACAAAGATTATGCTACTTCTGGGCATGAATCACTTTAATTTATATTATACAAAAAACTATATCATACAGCATTTTTTCCGTCTGATTTGTTGCAGGAATGCAGGAGTACATCCTATGTCGTGATTTGTAAAAGATTTCTGCTAATTTGAAAAATTGAACCTACACACATTCGAATCGCTGATCTATGCGAGGAGTAAATCTTGATTCGATGTTTTTCAAGCAGATATACTCGATAAAGCGCCCCAACATGGATTTCCAGCATCTGATTCGTGGTTTGCATGAATTCATTGAGAAAATTTACGAGATTTCACACATTGTCATTGAATGAAGTGCAAAATAGTCGGAAACCAAACTTATGCTACACCTGGGTATCAATAAATTTAATTTACATTATACGAAAACCTATATCATAATTCCTCTTTTTTCTCTCTGATTTGTTGAAGGTATGCCAGAGTACATCGTATGCCGTGTTTCATGAAAGATTTCTGTTCATATGAAAAATTGAACCCACACAGAGTCGAATTGCCGATCCATGCGTAGAGTAAATCTTAATTCGATGTATTTTAAGTAGATATACTCGATACAGCAAACTAATATAGATTTCCAATGTCAGATTCGTGGTTTGCATAAATTCACTGCAAAATTTACGAGATTTTACAGATGGTCATTGAATGAAGTGTAAAATGGCCGTTAACCAAGATTATACTACCTCTAGGTATCAATCATTTTAATTGATACTATACGATAACCTTAATCGAAAATCCTCTTTTTTCTGTCTGATTAGTCGAAGGTATGCAAGAGTACGTCGTTTGCTGTGTTTTATGAAATATTTTTGCTAATTTCAAAAATTAAACCTCCATACTTTCGAATCACGGTTCTATGAGCAGAGTAGATCTTAATTCGATGTTTTTAAGCAAATATACTCGATACAGCACACTAAGATGGATTTTCAGCGTCAAGTTCGTAGTTTTATGAATTCACCGCGAAATTTGCGAGATTTTACACATTGTCATTGAATGAAGTGCAAAATGGCCGAGAACAAAAATTAGGCTACCTCTGCCTATCAATCACTTTATTTGTTATTATACGAAAACCTATATTGGATATCTTCTTTTTCTGTTGATTTTTAGAAGGTATGCAAGACTACATCGTACGCCGTGTTTTATGGAAGATTTTTGCTGATATGAAAAATTGAACCTACACACGTTCGAATCGCTGATCTATGCGCAGAGTAAATCTTAATTCGATTTTTTTAAGCAGATATACTCGATACAGCACACTAACATGGATTTCCAGTGTCAGATTCGTCGTTTGCAAGAATTCAACTCCAATTTTATCAGATTTTACAATTTTCATTGAATGAAGTGCAAAATAGAAGAAAAGAAAGATTATGCTATCTCAGGGTATGAATCACTTAAATTTTTATTACACAAACACCTATATATAAAAGCATCTTTTTTCTGTCTGATTCGTTGAAGGTATGCAGGAGTACATTGTATACCGTGTTTTAAAAGATTTCTGCTTATATGAAAAATTGAACTTACACACGTTCGAATCGGTGATCTATGCGCAAAGTAAATCTTTATTCGATGTTTTTTAAGCCGATATACTCGATACAGCACTGTAAGATGGATTTCCAGTGTAAGATTCATGGTTTGCATGTATTCACTATAAAATATACGAGATTTTACCCATTGCTATTGAATGAAGTGCAAAATAGCCGAAAACAAAGATTATGCTACCTCTGGGCATTAATCAATTTAATTGACAGTATACGAAAACCTAGGTCGAAAAACCTCTTTTTTCTGTCTGATTAGTTAAAGGTATGCAAGAGTACATCGTGTTTCATGAAAGATTTCTGCAAATTTGAAAAATTGAACCTCCACACGTTCGAATCGCGGATCTAGAATAGAATAGAATAGAATAGAATGAGGCTATAGGAACGAACCTTTTGGCCCATTCTTGGGTCGTATAATTACTTCGATAACACTGGTCAACATGATTTTTGTCTCACGAGTACCAATAGTTGTTCTTAATGCAGATTTTTATCATGTTTTCAAATACGTATTTGGAATTTCTCCATCACCCACAGTTTTTTTAAATATCGAATTCAATTTTTTGGAATAAACGTTTTTTCGTCCATCTATCCATTGTAAATTGACAACTCTTAGAACATCATCAATGTGATGGGACCAAATAAATTTACTCAGGTGCAGGTTTAGACATGTATAGACATGTACAGTCATGCACAAAGGTGATGTGTTGTAGTACGCATTCATCAGAACGATGCCAGTTGTACAATAGTCGTGAACGAGTGAACATGTCATCGTGAGTGCTCTGTGTATCTGAATTATTGTGTATTACATTTTTACTAATTAATTTGAATTAGGCATTGGTTACAAAATGCCTAGAGTTTGTTTAAATCATCCTAATAATTCTTTCTATATATGTGGTGAAGTCACACTCAAGTCCCAAGGCGAAACCTTACTCCATTAGTGAAAAAGTGTTATGAACTTTATTTTGAATGTAAAGTGAGGGACCAAACAAGGACCTGGGCCCCACATATCTGTTGTTTATCGTGTTTTAGACTTCTCACTGCATGGAAGAATGGCACATGCCACATGCCATTCGCCATCCCTATGATTTGGAGGGAACCCAAAGATCACTCCTCTGTTATTTCTGTCTAACAAAAATTAAAGAGATTACATCGAAATCAAAACATACAGTGGTGTACCCTAATTTACAATCTGCAATGAGACCAGTTTCACACTGCGAAGAATTGTCCATACCAAAGCCTCCAGAACATGTAACATTAGATGAAGAAAGCTCAGATTCTGATAAAAGTGAGGAAAAAAGAAACACATATGTATTGGTGATACAACGTTTGAACAAAGTTGTTCATCTGAGCCTCATTTATTGACTCAAGAAGATCTTAACGATCTCGTACGCGACTTAAAGTTATCCAAAAACCAGTCTGAACTGCTTGGTTCCTGGTTAAAAGGATGGAATCTTCTTCAGAAGAATGCAGTGATATGTACTTATCGTAGTCGTCATTGGCAATTTGAAAACTATTTTTCTGAAGAAAATGGCTTAGTGTTTTGTAACGACATTCCTTTACTTATGGAGACATTTGGTATTGTACATAACCCCACAGAATGGCGTTAGTTCATTAATGCTTCTAAAATTAGTTTAAAAGCAGTGCTTCTGCATAATGGCAATAAACTCCCATCTGTTACTGTAGCTCACTCCGCTGGTATGAAAGAAACATATGAAAACTTTAAATTTGTATTGGAAAAGCTTCAATATGCAGTGCATGAATAGAATGTTTGTGGAGATTTGAAGGTAATCGCACTTATTCTTGGTCTGCAGCTTGGTTACACAAAGTAGGTACTGTTATTTTTGTGTCACTGGGATAGTAGGGAATGGCTAATCATTCATTCCTGGACAGAAAAATGTGAAACATGACGCATTGTGTAATCCTAAAAATGTGTATCTTCCTCCGTTACATATCAAACTAGGATTAATGAAGAATTTCGTGAAAGGTATGGACAATACCACTCCTGGTTTCATGTGCTTAAAACAAAAGTTTTCTAAAATTAGTGAAGCAAAAATTAAAGAAGGAATATTTGTGGGCCCACAAATACGAACACTAATGCATGATGAAAAGTTTGAGAAAGTATTGAATCCACTGGAGAAAGCAGCTTGGCATGCATTCAAAAAAGTTACTCACAGTTTTTTGGGAAATCGAAAGGCGGAAAATTACCGTGATATTGTCAACGATCATATGACATCTTATAAACATTTGGGTTGTAATATGTCTTTCAAAGTACACTTCCTGCACTCGCACCTAGATTTCTTCCCTGAAAATCTTGGCGCAGTGAGCGATGAGCACGGCGAACGCTTTCATCAGGAGATTGTAGCTATTGAAAAAAGGTATCAAGGCAAATGGAATCCTAATATGCTGGCCAATTATTGTTAGACCATCAAGAGGGATACTCCACAGGTGACATACAACAGAAAATGTTCATTTCCTACTTTCTAGGTGAGTCATAATGTTTATATATTGTGTAGTTAAGAGTTCAGATAATATTAAAAACTGTTCGAAACTATAACTGCCTCTCTTGGAAGCCTTGCGTGATGGTGAAAAACCGATATCATATTAGGATTCAGGAGAAATAATGCTATCAGAATTACATATCTTTTCTCTGAGGCAGAAAAAAAATTAATTTTTGTTCTCCAGTGTAATTATTCGGTTACAGAAGTCCCATGCCGTAATTCTAGCCGCGTCACCCATTGCGGCAGCGGGATTCAAACACAGGTCTTTCCGCTCGCAAGCGGATTCGCTCACCAGTCGACAAAGCTGGTGGTAAAACTCACCAGTCGTCCAAGCTGGTGGTACCTCTGGGTATCTATGCTCGGAGTAAATCTTAATTCGATGATTTTAAGCCGATATACTCGATACATCACACTAACATGGATTTCCAGCGTCAAACTCGTGGTTTTCATGAATTCACTGAAAAATTTGCGATATTTTACACATCGTCAATGAATGAAATACAAAATAGCCGTAAACAAAGATTATGCTACCTCTGGGTATCAATCACTTCAATTTATATTATACAAAAACCTATATCAAAAAGCAGTTTTTCTGTCTGATTTATTGAAGGAATGCAGGAATACATCGTATGTCGTGATTTGTAAAAGATTTCTGCTAATTTGAAAAATTGAACCTACACACATTCGAATCGCTGATCTATGCGAAGAGTAAATTTTAATTCGATGGTTTTTATGCAAATATACTCGATACAGCGCACTAACATGGATTTCCAGTGTCAGATCGTGGTTTGCATAGATAAACTACAAAATTCACGAGATTCTACACATTGTCATTGAATGAAATGCAAAATAGCCGAAAACAAAGATTATGCTTTCTCAGGGTATCAATCACTTCAATTGACATTATACGAAAACCTACATCCTAAATCCTCTTTTTCCTGTCTGATTTGTTGTAGGTATGCAGGAGTATATCGTATGCCGTGTTTTTAAAAGAGTTCTACTAATTTTAAAACTTGAACCTACACACGTTCGTATCGCTGATCTTTGTGCAGAGTAAATCTTAATTCGATGTTTTTAAGCAGATATACTCGATACAGCACACTAAGATGGATTTTCAGTATCATATTCGTGGTTTCCATGTATTCACTGTAAAATATACGATATTTCACACATTGTCATTGAATGAAGTGTAAAATCGCCGAAAACAAAGATTATGCTACCTCTGGGTATCAATCACTTCAATTGGTATTATACGAAAACCTATTATGTATCAAAAAGCATCTTTTTTCTGTCTGATTTGTTGAAGGTATGCGGGAGTATATCGTATGCCGTGTTTTATGATACATTTCTGTTCATTTGAAAAATTGAGCATACACAGGTTCGAATCGCTGATCTATGGGCAGAGTAAATCCTAATTCGATGTTCTTTAAGCAAATATACTCGATACAGCACACTAACACAGATTTTCAATGTCAAATTCGTGGTTTGCATGAATTCACTGCAAAGTTTACGAGATTTTACACATTGTCATTGAATGAAGTGCAAAATAGGCGACAACAAAGATTATGTACCTCTGTATATCAATCACTTCAATTGGTATAATACGAAAACTTAGATCAAAAAGCATCTTTTCTCTGTCTGATTTGTTGAAGGTATGCGGGAGTATATCGTATGCCGTATTTTTTAAAAGATTTCTGCTAATTTCAAAATTTGAACTTACACAAACAAACAAACAATCAAACAACTTTATTTCCAATCAAGTACACAGTACATAGAAGTTAGTACATTGGTTTTTCAAATTCTCAAGGTTAACATTCTGAGAGTAAGGATGATGGTGAGCTCCATGCGACGATCCTGGGATGTGTCTATGGGCGGGGAGTTGAGGGCTTACCGATAAGTGCTAGCTCACGGCACGAAACGAGAAACAGCTCGTATTCATGGCCGGGTTTCGAACCCGCGGTCTTTCTGCCTAAAGCAGAGACCTGATACCTAACACAGGCCGCAGACCACTGGACCACGGTCGCTGCGTTGGAATCGCTGATCTATGTGCTAGGGTAAATGCTGATTCGATCGTTTTTAAGCTGATATCCTCGATACAGCGCACCAACGTGGATTTCCAGCATCTGATTCGTGGTTTGCATGAATTCACCGCTAAATTTACGAGATTTTACACATTGTCATTGAATGAAGTGCAAAATACCCGAAAACACAGATTTTCTACCACTGGGTATCAATCACTTCAATTGGCATTATACAAAAACCTATATCGAAAATCTACTTGTTTTGTCAGATTTGTTGAGGGTATGCGAGAGTACATCGTATAGAATAGAATAGAATAAGGCAATAGGAACGAGCCGTTTAGCTCATTCTTTGTTCAATACCGAAGTCCCATGCCGTCTAAAGCAAATCCATCAGTGATGCAAGTACACCTTAACCACGTAAGTCAATTTAGTCATGTGCACACATATCACTCACGCACAGGCGTTTATGTCACTAGCATTTATCTCAATCATACATTAGCCTTAAGGAGTTAGGGACTTAGAGTTAGGATGTAATACTGGGGGGTTCGTAATCCAAAATTTATCGAGACGATTTTTGAATGTGTTCACAGTGCCAGCAGAAACTATGTTTTCTGGCAGCTGGTTCCAATTTGCGGCAATTTTAACGGGAAAAAAGTTCATAGCTTGAGATGTCTTGAAGTTTCTCAGTAATAGTTTTTGACCTTTTATTGCTGGTTCGTACGTTACCATCTCTTTCGAAAAGCCCTTCCAGGGTAACATTGTCAAGGCCATTGAGATACTTAAAGGTCTCAATAAGTTGTCCTCGCAGTCTTCTTTGTTCTAGGGATATAAGTTCAAGGCGTTGAAGACGTCTTTCGTAACTGAGATTGCGGAGTTCTGGAATCATCTTCGTTACTCTCCGTTTATTTTTTCCATTTTATTAATATCTTTTCTTAAGGTAGGAGACCAGAGTTGCACTGCATATCCTAAATAAAGCCAGACTAGCGCTTTATAGAGCGGTAATATTATGTTCTTTGACATGTATTTAAAGTTCCGTGCAATGAAACCAAAAATCCAGTTCGCATTTTTGACACTTTTTTCCACTTGTTTGTCATGTTTGAGATTCTCAGTGACAATGACACCTAGATCTCTTTGTTGCTGGACAGTTTCAATAGGTATGTCATACATCGTGTGTTGGAAATGCCGGTTAATTGCACCAACGTGCATTACTGAACATTTTTCAATGTTAAAGCTCATTTGCCAGGTTTCAGTCCATTGTAGAAGACGGTTGAGGTCTGACTGGATAGTTGTTCTGTCTATTTCGGTGAATGCTCTGTAACAGAGTTCCGTGTCATCGGCGAATTTGTTGATTTTACTGATGATTCCGACATCAAGATCGTTGATGTAGATGATGAAGAGGAGCGAGCCTAAAACGCTCCCTTGAGGGACTCCTGATGTTACATGCGCTGAATCACTTGTTTTATCGTGAATCACCACGCGTTGAGTGTGACCAGTGAATAGAATAGAATAGATTAAGGCTATAGGAACGAACCTTCTGGCCCATTCTTGGGTCGGATAATTACTTCGATAATTATTCGGATGTTTACCCAAGTCCCATGCCGTATTTCTAGCCGCGTCAACCTTGTCGGCAGCGGGATTCGAACCCGGGTCTTTCCGCTCGCAAGCAGATTTGCTCACCAGTCGACTGAGCTGGTGATGCCAGTCGATCAAGCTGGTGATACCAGTCGACCAAGCTGGTGATACCAGTCGACCAAGCTGGTGATAGTCAGTTAAGTATCCATCGGGAGTAGTTGCCTCGTATTCCATGCGCTTCCACTTTGGCCATGAGTCTTTCGTGGGGGACTTTGTCGAAGGCTTTTTGAAAGTCTAGATATACAAGGTCTACAGCATTTGTACGGTCGTATATCCGATTAACTTCTCCAAAGAAGTCACGGAGATTTGTGAGGCAGCTACGTTGTTCTCTGAAACCGTGCTGGGTGTCATTAATAAGATTTCGGTCATTAAGGTGCTTTGTTATACGGATTTTAAGTAGTCTTTCTATTGCTTTGCTGATGACAGATGTTAGACTGATTGAACGATAGTTATTAGGAATTTGTTTGTTCCCCTTTTTGAAAATAGGAGTGACATTTTCGTGCTTCCAATCATCCAGAACTATCCCATTTTCAAGAGATCGATTGAAGATGTTTGTTAGAGGTTCGCTTATTACTTCGGTTGTTTCTTTGAGTATTCAGGGACCAAGGTTATCGGGTTCGGTTGACTTATATGGGTTTAAAATGCTGAGCTGTTCCTCTACCTCTTCTACTGTAAATACGCAATCTGACAGGATTTCCTTAGTGTTCAAAACATGATGTTGCGGGATTTCAGTTAAGTCTTCGTGAGTGAACACTGAAGTAAATTATGTATTAAGAATTTTGGCTTTGCTTTTGTTGTTCGTTTGTGTTGAGCCCTCAGAATCGATCAGTGGTCCAATAGTGTCTCTTTTGAGTCGTCTGTCGTTCACATAGTTGTAGAAGCTTTCCAGGTTAGTTTTAGCTTCTGCTGCAACTGTAATTTCTTTATTTCGTTTTGTAGATTTTATCATTCGCTTAACAGCCCTGCATGCGTGGATATGTTCTTGGCGATGGGGTTCTGTTTGGTATCGTTTGAGTCTTCTGTACGAATGTTGTCTTCCATCGAAGAGGCGTTTAATCTCATGTGAGAACCAACGAGAGTTATTGGTTGGCCAGATTCGCTTCATTGTGATATAGTGGTCTGTAGCTGTTGCAATCTTATCTTCAAGTGTCATGTAGCACTCCTCGGCGTTTTTGTTGTTCATGAGTACTTGGTAGTTATAGCTGCCAAGCTCTTCTTTCATTAGTTCAAAGTTTTCCCGTTTGTAGTCGAGGACTTGTTTATGTTGAGTCCTTGTGTTAGGGTATAGACTTCTCGAGAGAGAAGTTTATCATCTGGTGGTCACCAATCTTGTCCATAACTTCTAGGCCGTATATACTGAGGTCAGTAGTCGTCATGACGAGGTCAAGAATGTTGTTTCCTCTAGTTGGTTCGTTGATATGCTGCTGCAAGGAATTTGTATTCATCAGAACAATAAGTTTTGAGCCGAGTACTTGACTTTGGCGAGTAGTCCAGTTTATGTGTGGCAAGTTGAAGTCTCCCATGATTAGTGTTTCGTGAGTACTAAGAATATTATCTAGGCAATCATAGAATTCGTCATCTTCTACTGCCGTGCAGGTTTGGTTTCTATACACGAGCACAATTTTAATAGTTTGTCCTGGATGCGGTTGGATGTTGAGATGTAGTATTTCCTATTTTTCTGTTGCTCGCTTGATTTTGATTTGCGGTTGCAGCTTTTCTTTGAAGTAGATAAGGGAACCACCACCTCTGTTGCTGTGTGACGGTTTTTCGATGTTGTGCAAAACGTATCCTTTTATTGACACTTCTGCTGGGAGATGTCTTCCATTGAGATCTAGCCATGTTTCATTGACAGCTATGATGTCATGTGACAACGTTGACGCAATGGCTTCAAGTTCCGACATTTTTGGTAGGAGTCTTTGTACGTTACCAACCAATATCTTCAGTTGTCCTAGTCTATAATCGTGCTGTAATAATGCGGTTTTATTCAGGTTTTCCCAATGAACGTGGTCAGGCTGCCAATAGTTTTGTGGCTTTGCAATTCTTCCAGAGCCAGAGATGTCTGCTGCAGAGGTGAGGTTAAATGATACCGATTTGTCGCGAGAGCTGTTCGTTTTTTGGCTTGTTCGTGTCGGATGCGCTGTTCTTTCCTTTTCCATGTTGGAAAGCGGGGTAGGGTACTTTACGTGAACATAGTTTGTACGGACAAGAACGTGATATAGTCAAACTCTTCACTGCTTTCCTATGTCTTTGAGGATCATTTAGTTCTGTATTGGTCGAATTACAGTTGTCCGAATTTTTTTTCTTTGCCTTGTTGATGCTCTGGATATATTTTCAATATGCCTGTAGAATTTTGTACATTGCCAATTTTGTGTTATAATGTGGCGGTTAGTTCAAGCGTGGCGATGGTCAGTAAGCTTCCCAGCTTAGTTTGCCCGACTTTATTCAGATGGATGCCATCTTTCTTGAAAAGATCATTCTGTCCAGTGTAATGGGACATCAGGTCTAGGTACATGACGCCTTTTCCTGCACATATTTTTTTAACCTTTTCATTAGTTAGTAGAATTTGGGGGTTTAAATTCAGATCCTTTCCTCGCGGAAGAATGCTAGTTATGATAGCGTTCTTGGTTTTGTTTTTCACTTTATGGATTAACGCTTCAAATTGTAGGAAGATTTCATCTTAGGTCTCATGTTCTAAGTCTCGTGTTCCGCAAAGAACTATAAATATGTCCTCCTTTCTGCATCGTAGATCTTCTACTAGGTGGACTGCTTCGGGGACTCGTATTTTGGGGCGGCAGAGAATTTTATGCTCGTCCAACCCCCGCTTAAACGCAGTTTTCTATCCTTGTATGAGGCTGTCTCCAATGAGAAATACATGACGGTTTTTCCTGTTTTTAGTTTTTTCATTAGTTGTACGTTTATTTCCATCAAAATTTTGCAGTTTTTTGTTAGTAATTTTGTTTGATTTGCGAATATGTTCGAGGATTCCAGGAGGTTGGGTATGAGATTGAATTTGTTGTGGATTATGTTCATTTGATATTTGCGTTGTCTGTTCCTTTGTAGAGTTGATATTATTTTCCATTTCGTCTTTCAATGCGTTACTTTCCATTTCGTCTTTCAATACGTTAAAACGGTTCTTGGTTTTCAGATAGAAGTTTGAACGTTTAGCAATAATTTTAATATGCTGGGGCTGGTTATTAGTAGGTAGATGCTGTTGAGTCTCCGGAGACTGAAACCTTAGCTCGTGTTCGTAATGTTGTTTTTGATTTGTCTCAATTGTTGCTAAGCGCCCTGCCAGCAGGTCGATTTGACGGTTGAATTCGAGATGACGGCTGAGTTCGAGCTGACGGTTGAGTTCAAGTTGACGGCTGAGTTCTTGAATTGTGCGTGATTGATTTTCAATGATTACCGCTGATTCTTGTTTGAAATAACAGAAGAGGCATTCCTCCATATCGCAACCTCTTATGTTGAAGAGTTGCAAGCTGAACGTTGCCTTGCATTCTTTACAGTACCTTGTTTTCGCTTTTGAAGCTTTTTCTGTATTTTGGTTGGACTCAATTTTTTGTGTACGTCAAGCTGTTTGCGTTTTGCTTTTCAGTGATCATCTACTGAGTTGGTGGCACGTATTGTTCAAATTACAAAATTAGTATCTGATCTTGAGATCTTAAAATTAGTGACTGATTGTCAAATGCATGTTTGGCGACTAGTTACAAAATTATGAAGTTAGCGTCTATTCCCCAGATCACGAAGTCAGTGACCAGTCAAGAAGTCATAAGATTTCAGTCCAGCCAAAAAGTTAAAAATTTAAGGTCCAATCGCAAGATCACAAAACTAGTGTCTAGTCACGAGATCACAACCACAAAATTACAATCGATCACAATCACAAATTGCACTCAGCAACCTGTCACACAAATGTAAGACTATTGTTCAGCCGTAATATTTTTGTCTTGTAACAGAATATTATTCAGTCACCAGTCACCATTATTAAAAAATTCAGTCACCAAAGTACACGATTATCGTCTAGTTGCAAAATCTATCAATCAAAAAATCACAAGATTAATATCTAGGCACAGGATTCCCAAATTGGTATCGAAGTACAAGATTTCAATATTAGATTCTACTCAAAAAGAACAAAATCTCATCATTAGCGTCTAATCACTGTATCATAAAGTGTTGTTTAGTTGCCAAATTATTCAAACTGGCACTTGAAAAAGGCAAATATTAGAATTTGTTTTTTCTATCAAGATTTTTTTTAGTTAAGATATCG
Source organism: Trinorchestia longiramus (assembly GCA_006783055.1). NCBI lineage: Eukaryota > Metazoa > Arthropoda > Malacostraca > Amphipoda > Talitridae > Trinorchestia > Trinorchestia longiramus. The sequence continues at coordinate 104,655 of VCRD01001162.1, read as the reverse complement.
AATAAGATTGATAGTGATCGCTATAACTCTCCAGTCTCAACCCTTAGACTTCTCTTAGCTCCGAGCCGACAATGAATATCTTTTCTAGACTCGGAATAGAATATCTCTTTTTATCTTGTCTTACTCGGAGTGAGTGTCTGAAGGGATAAGGGACCGTTGAGTAACCCAAGAGGATAAATGGTGGTGGTCGGTGCCACCAGGAAAGAGCTGAAGAATAGAGTTTGGTACAGATTCTACAAGAAAAAGGAAGTGAAAAGGAAAGAGACAGTATGAGGCGAAAAAGGCGCATTGCGCAGAATTAGGTGGCCATGAAAATTTTTTGGAGACTGATTAGCGGTGGAGTCTATATTTACACATATACACGAACCCATCAGTGCTTTGTATTTACAAATATATGTACAGTATATATAGTGGTTTTCTGTACATATTTTGCAAATATTTACAATTTTATGCGGACGCGTGTATGTGCACTTTTGCCTGCACACGTATGTACAGTTTTTTTGTACCTGCATATATATACACACACATATGTACATAAATGTTTTTTTCATACAATTACACATACACAGAAATGTACATATATGCATATACTTTTTATTTTTTTATTTATTGTTTTTAACTATTTTTTATTTATATATTAATTTTTTATTTTTTATTATTTTTTTACACGTACACAAATGTATATAATTATTACATATGTACAAAATTTCACCGGGGAAGATTTGGCTAGGTTTTTAGGTTATGGAGTGAATACAGGACAGGGGGTAAGGATAGGGTCATTAGCATGTAAATAGGGTAGGATTTATACGTACATATGCACATATGTACATAGATTTACATATATACAATTTGGGCTAGGGTAAGTTCCAAGTGGGGTTGCAAGGTTAAGGAATTTGCGAAGGCAGGGATGAGGTTAGGAATAATGGGTTTAGGACGTGATTAAGGTTGGTGGTTAGAGTGTCCTGACTGTTTTGATGTTATATATAAGAGATCTAAATAGTGGGAGTCATTTTAATGATTTCTGTTATTTTAGTAGATACTACGCTGTTGTCTTATTTCAGTCAATGTCATGCTGTCTGACTCTCCACACAGGACGCGGGGTTCCAACAGTCCTTCCATTTTAGGTTGAGCGCCGTCCCGCGTTGAAACCCCGTTGTCTCTCAACGCGACTGCGCTCGGCCTTTTATCCTGTTTTGCTCGTGATCTATTATAGGTATCTTGGTTGCGGTGCAGGGGCCAGGGCATGTAGTTTAGAACTTTTGAATCGATGGTGCTGCTTGTTGATAAGTTCAGGTGGGAGCGTGAGACTATTGTATTGCTGTATGTCTATTGTTAGTAAATTGGACCAAATTTTATTTGCGTGTTCGTGCAGAAGGATGTTGATGGATGGGATATTTGTGCTTTCGTAAAGAGATTTGGCTGTTGCAAAATCTGTCCATCTTGTGTTGGTTATGTAACGGAGAGCTCTGGTTTGCACTTTCTGTAGTTTTGATTTGACTGATGGAGATAACATGTGCAGGGGGATAACTGGGTATATTAATGCAGACCTAACGAATGCCATAAATAGTTTTTTCTTAGTAGATTGGGAGAGGTGAAAGAATCTAAGTAATTTAGTGAGGTTATTGTTTGCTATTCCGCATCTGGATGTTATCTGATTTTTAAAACCAAACGATGAAAATTGAAGTCCTAAAACTGTGCCTTTTTTGTGTATGGGAAGTATGTGTTGTGCATGAAGATATCTGCTGTATTAAATCTGTTGATGGGGATAATTTTGAACTTTTTGATATTGGTTTCGATATTCCATTTGCTTTCGTATACTGTATATTGATTTGTGTTATTGTATGCATGGTTTGTTGAGTTGCATAATGGGGGGGGGTATTTGCCAAAAATTATTTGAGTGATATCGTCTGCAAATATGATGTAATCGGTATTGGGTAATGGGGGTGGTAGATCGTGTGTATAGAAACTGTAGAGTGTTGGTGACAGGCATGCTCCCTGGGGTACGCCTGTATGCAGTGTAAACGGGGTCCTGTATATGTATCTATTTGTATTGATGCTGTTCTGTCTGTGAGGCAGTCATTTAGTGTTTTAATGAAGAGTGAAGGTAAATTCGTTTGTGTTAGTTTGTAGATGAGTCCGGAGTGCCATACCCGGTCAAAAACCTTTGACACATCCCTTAATACTGCGTCTATTGTGTGTTTTTGTGCCAGGTTTATTGTTATGGTTTCGTGTAATGTTGCTAAAGCTGTGTGTGTACCTCTGTATTGCTAATACCGTGTTGCCTAATGTTGTAGTGGTCATGTATTGTTATGTAATTGGTTAATCTTCTATTAAGTATTTTGTCCAGCAGTTTGCCATGTACATCAAGTAAGGAATTGGGTCTGTAATTTCGTACTGATTTTTGTGAGGTGTTTGATTTGAGAGAAATATCATTGTTGCATGTTTGAGGTTGTCAGGAAAATAGCCAGCTGAAATAGACATGTTGAATATATATAGAAGGTAATTGATCATGTTTTTTGAAGCTTTTTGAGTTGACGTGTTGTGATGCCTGTGTGACCGGGGGGCTTTTTGCTTTGTAGTGGCTTAGTCACCCCTCATCGCGACTCAGCCTTCTCGTATTTTCACCAGAAACTAGTGGCTTAGTCACCCCTCAATGCAAATCTTATTGTACGTCACTTCTAATTTAGTTACTGCTAGATTCCAATCTAGTCCACCAAAGTGTTCAGTAATCGTAAGTCGTACCAATGTAACTTTTGTCAATAAATGGGTTCCAACTTCTACTCGGTGTTTCAACCTTATACACTTGAATAGAAGCTTATGGAAGACTGCTACCGTAGCAGGCTATAACTGGAGATCACAAGCCCTAACCGATCACAAGCCCTAACGGCGTCTACCTCGAGTAGACGTAAGGGACGATCTCAAAACAGTTGCCTTAACGGAACCACACGGCGCAGGTAGCACACCAAAGGTCTTACATTTGGTGACCTCAGATCTGACACCAAAGATCTTACATCTGGTGAACCCAGGAGCTCCACAACGGGTTCACAAACGGGCCGAGGCTTCCACATAGCCTGCCCCGTCCTCTGCGCTTCTCCACCGGCCTTCGCCGTCCGACAAGCAGCCACGTTACACCGCTGCTTGTAGCGCAGGTTGCTTCCGGGTACACAGAGACTCCGTAACTGTCTCTGCCAACGTCTCTCCGCCGCCAACAACGTGGAGACACGGCAAGTTCACCAGCCCACGTTATAGCCAACACTAGACGTCTTACATCTGGTGACCCCAGAACCGTGAGGCGAACAGCCTTACATCTGAAGACCCCAGAGGCCAACAGCCTTACACCTGGGGAACCCAGGAACTCCACAACGGGTTCACCAACGGCCGAGGCATCCGCATGGCCTGTCCCCTTCTCTCTCCACTACGAATAACGCGGAGACACGGCAGGTTCCACGCATCAGCACGGCCTCAGCTCGGCCTCGACACGGCCTCATCACGACCTCGACACGGCCTTAACACAGCCTCGACACGGCCTCATCACGGCCTCGACACGGCCTCATCACGGCTTCAGCATAGCCTCGGCACGGCCTCAGCACGACTTCACCACGGCCTAAGCGCAGCCTCGCCACAGCTTCAGCAAGGCCTCGTCACGGCCTCAGCACGGCTTAAGCGCAGCCTCAGCACGACTTCAGCAGTTTCAGCTAAACTACGTTCAGCACCAACCGTTTTGCAACGCGCAAACAAAACCAAATCAGGACGTTTAGTACGCAAAAAAGTTTCGTTCGAACTACGTTCTCTCTAGGGGGAGGGTACTTGTAGTGTCTTAGTCACCCCTCAACGCGACTCAGCCTTCTCGTATTTTCACCAGCAACTAGTGGCGTAGTCACCCCTCAATTCAAATCTCATTGTACGTCATTTCTAATTTAGTTACTGCTAGATTCCAATCTAGTCCACCAAAGTGTTCAGTAATCGTAAGTCGTACCAATGTAACTTTTGTCAATAAATGAGTTCCAGCTTCTACTCGGTGTTTCAACCTTATACACTTAAGTAGAAACTTATGGAAGACCACTACCGTAGCAGGCTATAACTGGAGATCACAAGCCCTAACCGACTCACAGGGCGTCTACCTCGAGTAGACGTAAGGCACGATCTCAAAACAGTTGCCTTAACGGAACCACACGGCGCAGATAGCACACCAAAGGTCTTACAGCTTGAATGTTTTCAGTGTTTGTAGGAGCTCATCAGGGGTTGTTGGGGGAAAGTGAAGAGAATCAAGTCTATTGATATCTCCTGTGTCGTATGGAGCTATTTCATGTGTAATGTTGTTCATATGCTGCTGTATTCTGTTGATGTGTTCTGTGTCAAAGTTTTCATTTTCCTGATCGGTAAAAATATTTTTCCAATGTTGTCTGAATATGGGTTCTTTGTCCTGTGGTGTGTGTAGGTGTGTGTTATTATGTGTTAGATAAGGTATTTTTTGTTTTGTGTTTGAACTCATCATTCTTTTAATGGATGACCAAAATTTTTTGGGGTCTTTTTGTATGTCGAGTGGTTGTATCATTTTGTTCCATTTGTCTGAATATTGTTGTTTGTAAATGTTCTGAAGTTTGTTTCTGAGAATTATGAGTTGTCTGTTTAGGTTTATTGATGGTCCATTGGTTTGTATGAACTGTATTATATGTTGGTATTGTGTTTGGATTGTTAGTGTTTTATGTGTGGGTTTGATGCCTGGTATGATCCTGTGTGAAAGTAATGGTATGCATTTTGCAGTAGCTTCTTGCAGATGTTCTGTCCAGATGTCGAGGTATTGGTCTATTGCTTCCAAAGTAGGAGTATGTTCTGTGGGTGGTGTGATTGTTGACAGAATTTTTTAGTATTTTTCCCAGTCTGCTTTATGGAAGTGTCTGCGTTGTTTGATGGGGATTTGTATTGAATTTGCAGAAATTGTGACTATTATTGGCATATGGTCTGATGGTGTGAGTGGTCCTGGTTTCAGATGGATGTTGTGGTATGCATGTTTATTTTGTAGTGCAATGTATGGGGATGTTGTGCTTCTGTGTGTGTATAGTGTAGGGAAGTTTCAACCTATATGTCTCAATTGGTATCGTGTTATAAGTGTATGTAAGTGTAATCCTCTATTGTTATTATATGTGTATCCTAGAGTCCTGTGTGCAGCATTGATGTCTCCAAAAAAGTAAGTTGGATGAGGTCTATTGAATAAATTGTAAAAAATTATGAAGTGAAGGTATTCTGTTCTGGGTGGGGTGTAGGGGGTGCCTATAGTGATGGATCCTTGTGTATCTATTGTTATGGCTAGCATGTCAGAATGGAAAGTATCATGTAGTTTGAAAGGGATATGTCTTTTTATGGCTATGGCAGCTCCGGCATGGTTTTCATTGTATTTGTAGGTAAAGAAAATATAGTAGTTAAAAATTTTGAGTAGTTTACTGTTGATGAGGGAATGGGCATTTATGAGTATGATATCGGGATCTATTGTATTGTAGATATTAGAGAGGGCTATTCTTTGGCTGATCCAAGATTGTACATTGTGTTGCATGATGGTTAATTTGCTGGGAATCATTTTTCTGATGTTGTGTGTTTGGTTTTTTGATTGTCGTGGTTGTTGTGTGATATCTTGGAAGTGTAATGAACTGTTCATGGGGTATTATGTTGATATTGGTGTACAAAAACAGAGCCCTCCTTCTCCTCAACATTTCCACCACAGGTTGGTGATCCAAGTTCTGTGTGAAGAGTTTCAGTCCTTTCTCATTGTCTTGATCTTTGTCTAATTCTTTGGCAAACCTGTCTTTTGTAGGGTTGTCAGGAATGGGTGAACTGTCCTCGTAGTTCCTGTAATGTTTTACGTATGTCGTATATTTATTGTCCATTAGTAATTTAGAGTCTTCCATTCCGTCACTTATCCGTCTTTTTTGTCTTATTTCAGTGTATGTAACTGTGTCTGTCTCGTCCATTTCTGTGTATATCAATTGCTCTATTGTTTGTTCTTCTTGTGGAGCTGTTTGTGTCGTTTGTGGTTGTTGCAAGTGGTCCTATCGTAATAAAAGTTGAAGATAGCTGTTGAGTCTTTGTCCGGGAATGTAATGTCAATATTGAAGTTTAGTTTAAGTGATTGTGTGAGTATGTCGCCGAATTTTTTTGTTTTGTGTAATGCTGCTATGTGTGCTTCTATGGTGAGGGCTGTGAGTTTGATGTGTGTTTGGTTTGTTAATGTTAGTGTGTGTTGTGGTGGGTTTGTTTGTTGTATGGCGTGTTTTGCTATTTCGGAGTAAGTACTATGGGTCTGTTCTTGTTTCTGTCGTTGTTCTGTTTCTTCTTTTTGTCGTATTATGTTTTTCTTGTATGGGCAATTGGCAGCAAGTGTTCTGTGTGGACCCAGGCAGTTTAGGCATTGTTTTATTAAGTTGGTGCAGTGTTAGTATGTGTGTTCCTTGAATGAACATTCAGAACAATGTTGGGTTGGTGATGTGCATTGGTGTATAGCATGTTCTTCAAATTTGTAACATTTGTAACACATTAATATGTGCGTGTATTTTTCCTGTTCGCGTTGTTGGGGGTAATTTTGGTATGAAACATGTAAAGTCTGTCTCTTAGCAGTCGTTGTGCGGTCGTTGTGTCCGTTGTCACCAGTTTCAATAAGTGGCTATAGTTTTTTTATTACTTCAGTCACCGTTAGCCAGTCATTCTGTCTTTTAATTTCATTTTTGATTTCTTCAGCTGGTTTTAGTCCAATGTCAGAGTCTGTTTGTCGTATAAATACTGTTCACTTCGCTCGTAGGTCTGGGGTAATAATGCGAGTTAGGTTAATTTTTTCAGATGCAGTGGTAGCTTTTCTGGAGGTCAATTTGTTAATAGAGCTAACGTCATCCGTCACAGCGTAGTATCCGCTCCTTGTCGTTGTCAGTTTAATTAATGATGCATTCAATCCACGGAAAGTTGTTTCGAAAATTTTTTGTTTGTCAGTGGGTATAGCCAGATCGATAGTTTTTAATTGCACTCTATAAGTGAATGCTTTTACAGGACGGAAGGGGGTAGCAGGGGTTGAAGGAAGAGGTGGGGGTATCAAGGTGGTGAAAGGTTTTGGGTTAGGTGCGTTAGGGTTACGTTGAGAGATAGCGGTTGCAGGAGAGGAGGTACGGGATTTGGAAGAGGATTGGGCTTGAGGAAGGAGAGGGGCCCTGGACGGCCGGCTCGATGAGCTAGCACGCCCAGAAGTGGTCCTCTTTCCCCGGTCAGGGGGAGGCGGCATAGTTACGTCATTTTATCAGTCACCATTAACAAAAAATGGCCACCCTATCTGTACAATAAAATAAATCAAGAATTATAAAGAAGCAGTTAATGAAAAAATAGGCTCACCTGTGCCTGAGAGCAGGTGCTCCTGAGCTAAAGGCACCGAGCACGGCTCTTTTCTGTGAGCTGCTTGATCACAAGAAAAAAATAAACTGTTCGAAACAAACACAAAACAAAAAGCACTGTTCAAGCAAAAACTGCTCAAAAGTACGCTTCCGCGGAGTAGAGCACGATCAGTATACACCACAGTAGTCAGAAGGGACCAGGATAAATGACACAGGGATGAAGTTCGATACATATATTAAGAAGCACGAAAGTAAAGTAATTTGATCTCACTACAATGTGAGCCTCCTGTGATATCTCAACCCCCAGTGCATGAGTACGGGCGTAATGGATGGGCTTGGTAATGAGTACGATGGAAATCTTCAGTCGAGTACTTGTAGAGGCAGATGAGGAGTCTTGGTGAAGATGTTTACTTCTGAAGCGCAGTGTCGAGAATGTGTCGCCGAGCACTGCAGCCCCATTATATAGGGCAGTTGGCTGGGCACTGCTGCCTGAGCGTGACCGCTCATTGGCTAATGACAGCTAGCTTCGCACGGGATTCACTTCTTCTGTCAAAACAGCTAGCCTCATCGTGAGGCTCGCTTGTAGTGGAGCCATGCGATTCACTGCAGATTCCCATTAATAAATTCCTTTTATAATAATTTCCATAAACTGGAGGATTGAATGAAAAGGATTCATTCATTATTATTTTGAAGTTTGAAATCAAAATAATATTTTTTTCCATGTTTTGAAAGCTATTCTGTTCTTTTTTCACAGAAGTAACGCTTATGAAGATTCCTCGAAACTAAACACACATATCAAAAATAGTTTTCGTCCATTGAAAAAAAAAAGATTCTATTGCCATTCGTACAGTACCAACATCCACTGCACCTTGATTAACGCTTATAATGGTTTCACAAGCACATAAATGCAATTGATGTTACAAACACAGAAACAAAAAACACAGTAATGAAATAAATATTAGCTGTAGATAGTGCAGTGATGGTAGCAGTAGACAACGCAGTGATGGTAGTGGTAGACTGTAGTGGACAGCGGCAGTAATCGTATTAGACAGTGGCAGTAGTAGTAGTGGACAGCGGCAGTAGTAGTAGTGGACAGCGACAGTGGTAGTCATTGGCAGTAGGGTGGCAGTAGCAGTTGACAGCAGCAGTTGTTGGCAGCAGACGGCGGCAGCAGAATGGTAGTAGTAATCGACAGTAGCAGTAGATATAAGTAGAGCAGTAGACAGTAGTGATATAAATAACAATAGGTGATAGCAGTAGATGATGGTAGTAGTACTAGTAGATAATAGCAGATGATTGTAGTTGTGTAGGAATGGTTTTTCTCGTGGTTTGTTAGCTGGCTCGGGCTCTGAGGACTAAGCGGGTGGTCGGCGTACTGTGGTTACCTTGCTGGTATGCGGTCTACGAGGGCAGCTTGTTTTCCAATGTAGTGCTTGTTCCGATGCGGTGCTTGTTACCAAATAGGTTCCTCGTTGTCTAGATATCTTGTTTGTTGTCTAAATATTTCGTTTAAAACTTTAACGGTAGACACTTTTAATCCCTTCGCTAATTATTCGGTCAGTAGTTAAAGTATTCACGTAATTCGGCGTGACTGGTACATTTCGTAAGATAGAACTCTTACACTTCACGTACTTGAACACCTATCTAGCACGACCATTAGCAGCTGTGTCGTGAGGGTTACTGCTGTGTCGTAGGGGTTACTGCAGTGTCATGAGGGTTACTGCTGTGTCGTAAAGGTCACTGCTGTATCGCCAGGGTTACTGCTGTGTCGTGAGGGTTACTGCTGTGTTGTGATGTATATAATATTTCTCCTAATTTAAGAACTTGAACCTACACACGTTCGAATTGCTCATCTATGCGCAGAGTATATCTTAATTCGAAGTTTTTTAAGCAGATACACTCAATACAGCGCACTAACATGGATTTCCAGTGTCTGATTCGTAGTTTGCATGAATTAACCGCCAAATTTATGAGATTTTACACATTGTCATTGAATGAAGTGCAAAATAGCCATAAAACAAAGATGATGCTACCTCTGGGTATTAATCCCTTTAATTGACAGTATACAAAAACCTACATCGAAAATCCTCTTTTTTTCCGCCTGATTAGTTGAAAGTATACAAGAGTACATCGTTCGCCGTGTTTAATGAAAGATTTCTGCTAATTTGAAAAATTGAACCTCCACACGTTCGAATCGCAGATCTAGAATAGAATAGAATGAGGCTATAGGAACGAACCTTCTGGCCCATTAATGGGTCGTACAATTACTTCGATAATTATTCGGTTACTCAAATCCCATGCCATAATTCTAGCAGCGTCAACCATGGTGGCAGCAGGACTCGAACCTGGGTCATCCCGCTCGCAAGCAGATTCGCTCACCAGTCGACCAAGCTGGTGGTAAAACTCATCAGTCGACCAAGCTAGTTGTACTTCTGGGTATCTACGCGCAGACTAAATCTTAATTCGATGTTTTTAAGTCGATATATTCGATACAGCACACTAACATGGATTTCCAACGTCAAATTCGTGGTTTGCATGAATTCACCGCAAAATTTGCTAGATTTTTAAACTTTGTCAATGAGTGAATCACAAAATAGCCGTAAACAAAGATTATGCTACCTCTGGGTATCAATCCCTTCAATTTGTATTATACAAAAACCTATATCAAAAAGCATCTTTTTTTCTGTCTGATTTGTTGAAGATATGCACGAGTACATCGTATACCGTGTATATAAAAGATTTCTGCGAATTTGAAAAACTTAACCTAAACACGTTCGAATCGCTGATCTATGCACTGAATAAATCTTAATTCGATGTTTTTTAAGCAAATGTACTCGATACAGCACACTAACATAGATTTCCAGCGTCAAATTCGTGGTTTGCATACATTCAGCGCAAAATTTACGAGATTTCACACATTGTCAATGAATGAAGTACAAAATAGCCGTAAACAAAGATTATGCTACCTCTGGGTATCAATCACTTCATTTGTCATTATATGAAAACCTATATCGAAAATCCCCTTCTTTCTATTTGATTTGTTGAAGGTATGCAAGTGTACATCGTATGCCGTGTTTTATGGAAGATTTCTGCTAGTTTGAAAAATTAAACCTACACACGTTCGAATCCCTGATCTATGCGCAAAGTAAATCTTAATTCGAGTTATTTTTTAGCAGATATACTCGATACAGCACACTAACATGTTTTTCCAGTGTCAGATTCGTAGCTTGCATAAATACACAGCAAAATTTAAGAGATTTTACGCATTGCCATTGAATAAAGTGCAAAATAGCCGAAAACAAAGCTTATGCTACTTGTGGGTATCAAACACTTCAATTGAAAGGTGGACAGCATTAGAGGACGACTTGCATTTTTTCCCGTGGAAAATATTGAGTAGACTACTGGACCGTGGTCGCCTCTGTCATCGCTGTGTCAGTGACATCACGGGACAGCTTAAGTAGGCTACTCGACAGTAGTCGTTTTTGCCTTTCCAGCCGAACGAGTTTTTTGCCCTGATTTGCGAGCTGAATTGAGCAAAGCTCTACCTAGGCGTCTTTTATAGCTGCTCTGTGATTTGTTACTCGTGGGGGCTAGGTTCCGCCCCTCTTGCTTCTGGTGTTTTTATTTTAGTCCAAATTAATTAATTATTTTGCAGCTCAATCAATAGTTTGGTATACCATAAATATCTCTGTGTATGCTAGCATTTGTTTTAATTTTAAAACGCAATTTTAAAAAAATACGTTCGTTGATACGAGTATATGCAGGAAAAGTTTTTCTCAGCAGAAAACATGTGGGTTCCAATGTCCTACTCAATTAAATAGGGTTTGTTGCTTCTGTATAATGAAGCAACAATTTTTATTGACAAGGTAATTCTATTGTTTACTTAATTTCGTCTGATACCTTTAGGTACTGTCTTACCGTCATAAATTTCAGTGATAGTATTTTTGAACAAATAGGAAAAATTTCTTTGAAATTAACTATAGCAATGCAGACAAATACTGAAGACATTAGTTTAAAAAAATGTTGATACATACAGAATGTAATACAACCCGATTAAATTTTGAAATTCCTGAATATTAAAGTATTTTTTGAGCACATCTATTATGATAAGTAATACAATGATCAAGAAAAACTTTAAAATATATACTCTGACGTTACTTTAAGGTTTTGAGTTTAAAATAACTTAGAAATTCTTGTGACAGAAAGAACACCAATGAGTCGTTAAAAACCCCGTGGAGGTTGCATCTTGCTTGATTATTCACATTTGAGGTTCGACAAAAAACAATAGCCTATTTTATTAAGAGCCTAACAATTGGAAAATAGATTATCATTGCATGCGGGAAAATACTTTTTAATGTGTAGGTGTCGAATCACAAAAACGTCGAATCGCTAATTCAAACTATTATTGTGTTCATGGAGTAGAAAGGTGCTTGTGTACTATACGGCTAATTTGATTAATGACAACACAATAACTGATCATGTTGAAAGCGTACGAGCAAAAATCAATTATCATTGCATCTAATAAACTAATAACATGATTATGTACAACAAAACAATTCGAATTACTCAGTACCCTATTATTTTATACTTTCAAAATTTCCAATGTATAATAGATATTGGAACCGAAAATATAAGATCTCCGAATTTGAATTATTGTTAATGGTTGAAAGCGTATTGTTTAGCTAATTTATCTATAAAAATTTTATAGAAAGTATTAGTGGAATTTACCACTATTACCTTCAGTTTGTTCCTTAACCATGAAGTTACGTTATTCTTTACGTGTTAAATGTCAAGACTGAACGATGAATTTAAACACTGAATGAGTATTAATACTATTTCTCGCACAAACAGATATTACCTTGAAGGTTGTAGCGAAAAATTGGAATATGTGCCATAAATGACATTATATGTGAGGATACTGATCAATGAAATGCGTATCAAATAGAAGAGATTTATTTAGAACATGACTTTGTTGTCGTGATGATTCTGAAAATTGTATCTTGACGGAGAGTAAGAAGAATAAATCGTATTACTCGGGGAATGTATTTATTTTTCGTAACCCGAACTTTTTCATTGATGCGCCTTATTACCTTTTAACTTTGTTCTCACCATTCATCAATGGTCAGGTTTTCTGAGCAATGCATAGCAACAGAGGTTTCACTTTGTTAGGTGTAGCAACGTTATTGCCTAAAATCAGGGTTCCTGTATCCTTACTAACTTGAAGCTGAGGAAACTCATTTTCAGTAAAATATGAATGCACTGGCAATTTCACCCAAAGCAGTTTTGACTCATCACTGGTGAAATATTGCTGAGGTTTATAATTTTTGTTACTAACTTATACAGCGTAATTGCTCTATAAATTTTAAGGCCAGTTACTTTGGGATTTCTATTAAATGTAGTCACCATTAATAAATGAACATTCACTTTCAATATTCTTTTCCACCTCCAGATGGTGGAATATGGACACAGTTTATCATGAAAATGTAACTCTGTGGAACGTATTTCTCCTGGTCAAACGTATCCATATGTTCAGAAGTATTTCATTGTCGTGACAGCGTTGCAAAACACACATTTCGTCATGGAAGGTTTGAGGACACGTTCTGCAAATTTCTCGAGCATTTAAATATTTCCTCTACTTGACTCTTCAGCCGGCATGGGAAGTCGGACCAGACTAATAACTTGACGAAATGATATACTACTGTGAATTCTATTTAAAATTTTCAATTTATAATCAGCAAAACTTGTCATTTAACCCGTCTTACATGTGGACGCTTGTTTTTACAGCTATTGTCACTAGTCGGAGCTATTATGTCACCAGGCAGAAGTTTAAAACTTCTGAATTGATTCGTTTTCTGCGAGATATTCGTATTTTTCCTTCATAGAAAGTGCAGGGCATGGGAAAAAATGTAATGAATAAATTTGCACGAAGGGAAAAATTTTTGTTCACAGATATAATTGGCGTATGCAAAAATAATGTTCTTATCTTATAGCCGAAGTATGCAGCATGCATTTATTTGAACCATTCAATCCGAGGACATGCTATTGAAGGGTTAAGATGAAAAAACAAGCGGTATGCGTCTCTTTATTGCAATCCGTGCAGTGTACATTGTCAGCGCCAAAAACCACTGCCGAAAATAACTGAGCCACGATAAACTTAATTCAAAAAATACTTGGGTCAAGATGAACATATCGCATTAACATTAATAATTAACTTATTTACATATTTTACCATCAAACAGAGAAAAAGTCATAACTGTCCTTCATACACATATATTTGTACATGATGAAACACACATTTGAAGTTCCATGTTAATTTATACTTTATTACTGTTCAACTTAAAATTATAAAAAATAATCCAACTGATGTGACAACGAATAGGTAGGGCAAATGAAGAATACCAATGTGATAATAAAAGTTACTGCGCTTTTAAGTGTGAATACTATTGGTGGATTTTACATCTTAATAAGGTACATATTATTATACAAAAAAATGAAGTCCCTATTATCACCACAGTACACACTGGCAAAGACCTCACAACTCATCCCAGGCAAACACACACGAACTAAAAAAAAGCTAACTGGGAAAGGTTCACCGAACAAACAGAACAACTTTTCGCAGCACTCAACACCCACCCCATTAATGGCATAAATCAAACGGCAGCAGAATTCAACTCTATCATCACAAAAGCTGACAAAAAACTCATTCCAAAAGGTAACAGAAAGCACTATAAACCAAACTTCACACGTGAAGTATCTAGACTGATCAGAGAACGTAACAATCTCAGAAATAGACCCACTCCGCACACCTACCAAACCACACGACACATCCAGGAACTGAACGAACAAATCACGGGAAAAATTACTAAAAAGCAAACAGAAAACTGGAAAAATTTCGCCGAATCACTAGACCACAAGACAAACTGTACAGTATGGACATCAAAAAAGTAAACCCAACTTCAAATGTTAATTACTTCACAGTGAATGAAGATATTTTAGGTCTGTTGTTTGCATTGAGTACAGAAAAATGTTCTCCATAAAAATGTCAAGTCACATCAAATTAGTTCCGCTTCTATCTCTCACCAATGAAATAAATAATAGCTGTAAAAATATGAGTTGCACCTGAAGTATATTAGGATTAGGATTGATAGCAACTTTTAAACATTAATAACTTTCGATATAAATACTTAAGTTTCATTTGCTGCATTACACACAAAGATACGTATCGTGGATACAAAGCTATAAGTTAGAGTGAAAAGAGCTACATTCATGTCGGTGTTTCAATGCACATGTACGGGAGCTCGTCGACATGTACGTATGATGTTCACACGCTGTGTGCATCAAGTACAGGTACAGACATAGCACAAGCTGCGTCGTGTAGTTTGGTTGCAGGATTGCCACTGCTGGATTTTTCAGCATCGATTTAGGCAAAACGAAAGACTTAAATATGTATATAGTTATCTATACATGGTGTATATAGTGAATTAATACACTATACTACATACATGTATAGTAATTTACACACACACGAATATATATATATATATATATATATATATATATATATATATATATATATATATATATATATATATATACCGAAAACTATACTAAGAACTGGGTTTAAGAACCCAGCAGTGGCAACGCTGGAACTTCCGAGATGGTAACTCCTTGCTTCGGAGCTACACGCATTCAAACGTTGTCTCTACTTGACTGCAAAATGTATAAGCACTAGATTTAGCTCTAAGCTTGACTATGAGAAAAACTTTGCCGAAACTAATATTAACTAATATTAAACTGTTGACTATCAATAAAGATGAATATACATCCGTTTTGGGCAGTTACGCCGCAATAATTACGGCAGAGGTGGATAAATTTGTATAATTGTAAACATAAACTCAGTCACATTTCGTCAGACGTTCAGTTCCGCACCCTCCAGCCCGGTTGAACATAGTTTCTGTTGCATAAAAATCTGACTGCTCAGGGGTTTTAGAAAACCAGGGGTTTTAGAAAAAAATTAGGTCCTGTTTACATTACAATTACGCAGTAAATACATGCAATATAAATTCACACTAACCTACTTCTAGGAGTACTAACCGTACATTATCGATTGGCGCTAATATATTTTAACCGCTCTAGCTAGTCGCAGTGACGAGTGTTGCCGAGATGGGATGATTTTTTTTCTAAGATACGACTGTGTTCGGACTGGTGGCTTAAACACTGGCTAGGTTTTGAGTTTCTCCAGCTCACCTCTGCAACTTGTCGCTCTGTACGCAGTGGTGAGCAAGTGATGGACAGACATTTGAACACACGCGATTCACTTTCAATGTTTTCTTCCATTTCTGCAGCTAGGCTAGGAAGAAACTGAGTCCTCCCTCATCATGTGGGGAAGGTATGGGTAGCAATGACAGGGAAGAATGTAGATTTCCACAATAAAGTCACGTCTGTATGCAATGAAGGTATAACATTCACGCATTGCATGATTCATTGGGAGGTGTTAGAAACGAAAAACAATAACGAAGAATTGTGTGTGGTGTGACAAGATTCAGCTGATATAATTAATTATATCAAAATCTGTGCTCTTAATACTCTGCTCTTTACAAATTTGTACAAAGAAATGGGTTCAAATTTTGAATCCCAGCTGCTTCAGACTGACATTCGATGGCTTTTAAGAGGTCGGGCTTAAAAAAGGCTGATCGCTTTAAAAAAATTGTCATGTTATTTTTATCTGGTAACGACTCAGATTTAGTGAAACATTTCCAAAACGAAAATTGGCTTTCCAAACTTTGTTATTTATCAGATATTCTTGACAAGCTTAGTGACTTCAATATATTATTACAAGGCAAAAATACAAATGTTTTTATATCAACTTCAAAAATTCAAGTATTCCTGAAGAAAGGTAATGTATGGTTGATGAATGTAAAACACAACTCATGAGAGTTACTTCCATGTCTGGAAAAGTTCATCGTAGAAAATCAACAAAAGTTTAAAATAATCTAACCAATTATAATTAAGAACTTGATAAGCTTAAAGGAAAATTTTAAAAGATATTTTCTTCAAGAGTCAGATATGAGCCGGTTTCATTGGATCCAAAATGCATTTGATGCTAAAGTCGAAAAAGTGTGATCTCACGCTAAAGCAGTGGTTCTTAACCTGGGTTCGATCGAACCCCAGGGGCTCGGTGAATCAGTCTCAGGGGTTCGGCGGAGGTCAAGAAACACATCCGACTTATATGATTCGTGATGGCACGCCCTGCTGGGCTGTAGCATGAACGGTATCACTCAATGTACCATTCATATCTCTGTAATAGCACGTTAAAATATAAGTTAGCATTTATCTCATTAAAATATAAGTTAGCATTTATATCATTATATATAAGTTACAATTTATCTAATTAAATATAAGTTAGCATTTATCTCATTAAATATAAGTTAGCATTTAACTCATTAATCTCACTAGAGATGGTCGTAAAAATTATTACAGAATTTTAGCCTTATTTTTAGTGGCTTTGGCAAGGTTAGTGACAACCCAGCGATATATTTTATTTATATTAAATAATTAGATCTGAGCGTTCCAAAAAAACAAAGGACTATTAGGCTGGCAACATTCGTGGATCCTACCCCCGTTTCCGGTCCGCATTACTATATATACCTGATCCCACGCCACTGATTTTGTTGCTATCTTGAATCCGTTTTGTGCGTAATGGAGGTGAGCAGACTATGTCCTAGGTATTTTTAGACTTGTCTAATTTTTGTGTTTAACTTGCCAGTGTATCTGTGTTCTTTGGTGATGTTTAGATTTTCAAGTGTTGGTTTCTTCACTGTGAATTATTAGAGCAAAGTCAAGTGTTAGGAATTGTTTCTATTGGACAACTGTGATAAATCAGTGACTGTGCTGTAGTAAGTGACTCAATATTTTTCTACTATTCTCAGAGGACCTCATATGAACAGGTCAATCCTAAAGACAGTTATAAGTCTAGCCTGCAATTTCCTCAGGTGTAGATTTTCATAAAATCATATTCCTTTTAAATATACAGCTATAGCATTTATCCCTAATTTTGGCACCTTTAGAATTATTTTATTTCCTTTATATGTGGTAAAATTCTGTATTATTACAGACCTAAAAGCTACTTCTTTGAAGACCTTAAACTAAATTATTCTGTGGTCATTTATTTAATTCAGATTTATGAATATTGAAAGGCTAAGAATGAACCTAAATTTTCCTGATTGATGTTGCTAAAGTTGGTTTCAAAAATATCCTGCCTCACTGTAAGAATGTTAAATTGAGAACTTGACTAAATGGTGAACTGGTTGCTGAACAATCGTTAACCAGTACTGCCTTCTGCACTTTATCCTGGCATATTTTGAGAATTGTCAATGGGACTTGTGATGTGGTTATGATCCGTGTATATGTACTCATCACTTCACGTTACGTGCAAAATTTGGGGGACTGTCTGCCACTCACTCACTGAGACCACTCACTGAGACCACTCACTGAGACCACTCAACTGAGACCACTCACTGAGACCACTCACTGAGACCACTCACTGAGAACACTCAACTGAGACCACTCAACTGTGAACCTACTTACTTACCTATCTACTACACTATACTATACCAGCTGCACTCGTACACTTATACGCCACATACTGCACCTGCTGTACTCGCTATACTGGTGCAACATTTCAAGCCACAGTCGCTATAGCTCTGGACTGGCCATTTACCCCTGAAGCTGGACTGGTCTAACCATCATCTGGAAGCCCTGGACTGGCTAAATCATCCCAAGAAGATTCCAAGCTATTTCTCATGCCAACTTCTTGAATACCAAGGTGAGTACCTGTTATGAGTTCTTTTATTCTCCTTGAGTAAGGTCACACGGGCAGTTAGATTAGGTTTTGTTAAAGTTGGTTGCTTAAAATTCCCCAAGCACAACCAAACTTTACAGGTCATCATTGGCTGCAGATGATCACGCTACATCATTTGGCTAATCTGTGCTGCAGGGAATTTGGTGCGCTCGATAGTCGACTTGTGACTGTAGTGAGGGTACATCTTGTGATTTTTTTCTTAATATTTTAATCCCTTCATACTTACCTATGTCGAACAAAAAAAGAAAGAGGTCGGATGAATATGTACAATATGGATTCACATGTAAGCGGAACGTGATGGAAGTCAGCGTCCTAACTGCATGATTTGCAATGCCAAGTTGAGCAACAACAAACAAACAACAAAACGTATATTTCCAATAAAGTTGGTACATAAGAAATGTAACAGCATTGGTTTTTAAAAATGCCTTATCATAAAATCCTTAAGTGGTAGGTATTCTATGCGTAGTATCATAGATGATAAAACAGCAGTACTTACGGGTGTACATGAACATTCACGTCACGCAATGAACGTTAAATATACATGGGGAAACAAATGAAACTTCGCTTTTTCAATGATGACTTAAGAGGTAATCATTGGTGATACATATAAATTCTGACGTGGTAGGTATTATACGGATTTTAGGTGATAAGCGAAATATTTTCTTTAGGTACAGATTAGATTTGACATCATTACATTCAACTGAATTGGATGTTTAACATCCGAGAAAGACCGAAAAAGGAAAATTATGAGAGCGAAAACTTAAAACATAAAGTTGTGATTGTTATTAAATTGAAATTGTAATTTCTAATTACTGGTTGACCGTATGGTATGGCTTGCTGATGATTGATTTAATTTAATCATTATTACAGTTATCTGTAAGCATCGTGTTTAATATGAACGGGCGTTACATATCAGAGAAAGAGAGTAAAAAAAATAAGATATAACAGTGAATGTGTCAAATTTTCAATACTTAGATGTTGATATAGATAAGAAAAGCTGTAGTTGACTAAAGTTCTGAGGTTTCACAGTCACTTATTGTAGCAAATCAATTACTGACAGTGACATAATTTTTTTGATTATGTATTCGATAAGTATAAAAATACCGAAAAAGACTACATATATACATATATATATATATATATATATATATATATATATATATATATATATATATATATATATATATATATATATATATATATATATATATATATATATATATATATATATATATATATATACACATACATATACCTATACAAATACATATCCATTTACATATACATACATGCACACATACGCACACATGCATACGTACATGCATGTAATTCTAGTCTGTAAAGTTTGGTTGTGCTTGGGGAATTTTAAGCAACCAACTTTAACAAAACCTAATCTATCTGCCCGTGTGACCTTACTTAAGGAGAATAAAAGAACTCATGACAGGAACTCAGCTTGGTATTCGAGGAAGTTGGCACGAGAAATAGCATAGGATATCTTTGGATGATTGTGCCAGTCCAGAGCGTCCAGATGATGGTTAGGCCAGTCCAGCTTCAGGGATGAATGGCCAGTCCAGAGCTATAGCGACAGTGGCTTGAGAGTTGCACGAGTACAGTGAGTACAGTAGGTACAGTATGTGGCTTGTGAGTGTACAACGAGTGCAGCGGGTATAGTATAGTGTAGTAGGTAGGTGAGTGAGTGGTAGACGGTCCCCCAAATTCTGCACGTAACGTGAAGGGATGAGTACATATACACGGATCATAACCACATCATAAGTCCCATTGACAATTCCCAAAATATGCCAGGATAAAGTGCAGAAGGCAGTACTGGTTAACGATTGTTCAGCAACCAGTTCACCATTTAGTCAAGTTCTTGATTTCACATCCTTACAGTGAGGTAGGAGTTTATTAAATTGATTTTATAAGTTATTGATAGAAGCAGAAATAATTAAATTATATCCTTGGCATAAGTCTGAAGGATTTGCATTGGGTTTTTTTAGAAGAGTAAAAATATCTTGAGCACACATATCTAAAATAGAATGTGATTTTATGAAAATCTACACCTCAGGAAATTGCAGGCTAGACTTATAACTGTCTTTAGGATTGACCTGTTCATATGAGGTCCTTTGAGAATAGTAATGGACACAATGTTTGAGAAAAATATTGAATCACTTACTACAGCACAGTCACTGATTTATCACAGTTGTCCAATAGAAACAATTCCTAACACTTGACTTTGCTCGAATAATTCACGGTGAAGAAACAGACACTTGAAAAATCTAAACATCACCAAAGAACACAGATACATACAACTGGCAAGTTAAACACAAAAATTAAGACAAGTCTAAAAATATTTAAAACATAGTATGCTCACCTCCACAACGCACAACACGGATTCAAGATAGCAACAAAGTCAGTGGCGTGGGATCAGGTATAGATAGTAATGCGGACCGGAAACGAGGGTAGGATCCACGAATGTTGCCAGCCTGCGAGTCCTTTGTTTTTTGGAACGCTCAGATCTAATTATTTAATATAAATAAAATATGTATATCCCTGGGTTATCACTAACCTTGTCAGAGAGACTAAAAATAAGGCTAAAATTCTGTAATAATTATTACGACAATCTCTAGTGAGATTAATGAGATAAATGCTAACTTATATTTTAACGTGTTATTACAGAGATATGAATGGTACATTGAGTGATACAGTTCATGCTACAAGTCTATCACCGGAAAAACTAAGAAAACACTTCCTTGAGCTGCATTGAGATGAAAAAAACAAGAACACAACGCTCGTTGAATTCAAGGTGAAGAAAGCCAGATTCGATGAAAAGGCTACTCTGCCTGTTCTCGGCTTCGTACCCATCAACAAATCAATCCTCACAGCATCGTACGAAGTTGCTTAGCTGATCGCAAAGCAGGGCAAACCACTTACCATTGGTGAAACACTCGTAAAACCAACTGTGTTGAAGATGGCGAATATCATGCTGGGAGAAGAGACTGAAGTAAAGTTATCCCAAATTCCTCATTTAAATGACACCATCAACGACAGAATAGAGGACATGAGCAAAGACATCTTTGCTTAAGTAGTTGCAGATCTGATTTCAAGCCGTTAAAATTCAGCCTTCAACTCGACGAGACCACAGACGTTTCCAATCTAAGCCAGCTTGCCGTATTAGTGCGCTATGTGAAAGATGACGTGATAAATGAAGATTTTTTATTTTGTAAGCCTCTTACAACAACAGCAACTAAGGCAGCCGAAGTGAAGAAACCTGCAGATAACTTCTTCAAAGATAATAGTCTTTCGTGGGATATGGTTTCTGCAGTTTGTTTGAACAGAGTTCCAGTCACGCTGGGAAGAAAGTCTGGTTTTGGTGCGGTAGTGAAAGCCGATGCACCACAGATCATTGTTTCACCTTGTATTCTGCACAGGCATGCGTTGGATACAAAAACGTTGCCTCCAAAACTGGCAAAAGTATTAAAAATAGTGGACTGCGTGAACTACATGCAAAGTAGTGCTCTGAGGCACCGTATCTTCAGTGAGCTGTGTAAAGAAATGGGCTCTGAATTCGAGGTACTTCTGTACCATTCTAACATTCGGTGGTTATCCCGGGGACAGGTGCTGAATCGCGTTTTTGCCGTGCGTGTGGAATTAGCCCTGTTTTTGCAAGAGCACCAACATTGTCATGCAGATTGCTTCAAAAATTATGAGTTTATTCTCATTTTAGTGCACTTGGATGATATCTTCGCAGCACTCAATCATCTCAATCACAAGATGCAGGGCGGTGTATTCAACATCATCGAAGCAGAAGAAAATCTGAAGGCTTTTGAAAAAAACTACCGTTATGGAAACGACGAACAGAGAACAATAACTTCGCAGACTTTTCCCTGCTGGACGACTGTGTAAGATCGAAGATGTATCTGGAATCGGAGACATTTCTGTACCCGCGGAACTGAATCAAGCAATTGCCACGCACTTAGATGGGCTTGCAAAGTCTCTCGACGGATACTACCCTACAAAAAAGTCATATCCAGAATGGGTGAGACATCCGTTCACTTTTAGTGTTGAGACAACTGATGTCAAAGATGAATACCTCGATGAAATCTTTGAAATTTAGCAGAGCCAGGTTCAACAGCAACTATTCAGAACAACAACGTTTCCAACGTCTTGGTGTCAACAAATGGTAACGTACCCTGTTATTGGTGAGAAAGCTCTGCAGATTTTCATACCGTTTGTTACAACACATCTTTGCGAGCAATCCTTTTCGAGGATGCTGGACATAAAAACGAAGAAAAGGAACTGACTTTGTTGCGAAAATGACATGAGAGTGGTACTTGCCAAGGTGAAGCCGCGCATTTCAAAACTGGTCCCTGGAAAGCAACAGCAGAAGTCACACCGATTTGCAGCAAATATTCATTATTATATTTTTTGTGTGAATGTAATGTTCTGATAATTTTGTTCTTTGAACACAGTGATGTTGTTCCATGGTTCAATTTGTGCACCACTAAAATACATACCTATGTTTTGAATTTGAAAAAATCATATTTTATTCATATGTTAATCATATTTTGAAAATCATCTTTTAATTAAGAAGGGTTCGGTGAATGCACACAAGAAACTAGTGGGGTTCGGTACCTCCAACAAGGTTAAGAATCACTGCACTAAAAGCACAGGAAGAATTTGCAGAACTTTCTTGATTCTTCTCTAAAAACTATGTTTGCTAAAATAATTCTAAATTCATTTGCGTTGGTATCAAATTTGAATATCCAAACTTGTCACGACTTGCAATGGATACTCTTCTACCTTTCGCGTCAACATATTTGTGTGAAAGGGCTTTTTCGGCATAAACTAATCTGAAAACAAAACATCGATCTAGTTTAGTAAATATTGAAATTGTATCTAAACAAACATTAACAAAAATAGAGCCTTGATTTTACCTGTGTAAAAAAATGCAGTTGCATCAATCCCATTAATTAAATACAAGTGACATTATTTAATGTCACTAATAGTATCTATAGACTTCTTGGGTCTATTGTATAAAATACACACATTTTAAATGTTTTTTGTACAGTATACCCGATTTCTTTATAACATTAAATTTTTCTCTTATATTTACATTTTATTCTTCATTTTCTTCTAGTTAAGGGGTCCTACAAAAACAAAATCTTTTGAAGGTGGTCGCGGCAGTTGAAAGTTTGAAGACTACTGGGTTAAATATCGGTCAGACAACAGTTTAAAGCCATTCCCTGATAGGACCTTGGGGCTAGAATGGATTTTTTGACACTAGTAAAGGAGTTTTCCGACTCTTGTGAATGAGGTTTTACCGACTACTGTGTATGGTCCTTCTCACAATTTTTAAGTCTAATAACCCTTGTATTTTAATGTACCATTTTGCCTCCTTACTGAGTCCATAAATCCCTGGCACATAGCTTCTTCTAGAGACCTGCTAAGTGTCGGTTTTGTGCTGCTACGAAGCTAAACATTCAGGTTTCATCTTCTAGCGCAGCTAACTAAACTTAAAATCTAAAGAATCAGGGTAGAAGATGACAGGCTCCGCCCACTACGTAGTCTCTTCAGTCTTCGAATGCATGCGCACAGCAGGGTGAAAGATTTTGCATAGGACGACAGATTGATAATAGAACTAATAAAACAATGGAAAACAATTTTATGACAATGGAAGATCGCTATCACGGACGATGGGATACACATAGGACGACAGATTGATAATGGAACTAATAGCACAACTGTATTGCCGAAAGTAATAATTCACGAATGTTCCATAAAACAAGATTTCGAAACTAATACTCATTTTATTTATGGGTTCAATTGCCTTATTTTGAAGAAAAAGTTGTGAACGTGTATTAGGTTTTGTTCCATGCATTTGTATACTCGTGACAATAAACTGTTTACACTCTCTGTTTTATTAAATGATTCGTGTGAGCAATATAAAGTGGATTAATGCGGATAAATCGATGCATATTTCGCGAAAAATGGAGGTGTTAGAGAAAAGGGACGGCATACCTGAAATTAGCACTCGAAATATACGTTTTAACAGCTCAAAAACTATCGCCACCGAAACAAGTCTTAGCCTGTGTATTGAGTGAACAATTTAGGTCATACATATAGAGCAACCACTCACTTAAAATTTGCTTTCAAATTCGATATTTACGATTTAAGCTGAATAAATTGAAAAATGACGTTGGATATCCATTGTTTCACCGGAGATATTTTTGTTTAATAAATGTTGTATCTCCTAGAAGGTCATAGTTACAGCTTGAATGTGAAACATTTTTCCATTTGGCCTAAGATCAAGAAATTATGGACTCTAAAATCATTGGTTGTCTGGTAATTTGTAGGCACTTAAAACTAGGCTAAGTTAAAACAAGAGGAGTTATTTGATGCAAATATCGGCCTAAGTTGAATTTCTTCAACAAAATAACGCACGTCAGTTTCGAATTAGACGTAGACAACTTGATTCGCTTGAATTCCAGTTAATAATACCAGAGTCATACGCGAAAATAGGCATCAATTGTTAATGGCGTGGAAAATTCAAGTAAATTTTAGATTTCAAAGAAGAAATTAGGCTTCAATAAATTTATCATTCGTTTACCAACAGTGCATACAACTAATTATATATTTCTAGCAAGATCATTTAGTTACAGTAATACAATCATGCGATTGTAACAAGCCTTTTGACCCTTTCTTAGGTCGGTACCCAAGTCCCTGGCCATAAAATCATTCTATCTGGCCATGCACAAACAGACCAGAGCAGTAGAGTCTCGAACTCGCGTCTTTCTCATCGCAAGCTGATTTGCTCACCAGTCGAACATGCAGGTTGATGTTACAGGATGAGATAACACTCATAAAAGTAATCGATAAAAAAATCTCAAAAAAAGTTATGCCGGGAGTTGAACGCCAAGTTTCAGGTTGCAACGAAAGTTCAGTCAATTTTTGGAACGAATGTTCTGTCCATTTTTTGGTTGGAATGAAAATTCATCGAAACCAAGATTTATTTCATTATTGGCATGGTCACCATTACCACTAATGACTTCTTTCCAACTTTCTATAAGCTTTTTGATGCCTCTGTCATAGAATTCATTTAGTTTTGACTGAAAAAATAAACTGGCTTCATTTCAACCTTTTCTCTTGAAGTAAGCATTTGTCCTGAAGGATGATTCTGTAGGCTTCTAAATAGATTCTAATCTAATCTAAACTTCCCAACCAAACTGTTCAATGAGATTCTTCTCCCCTCTTGAAGTTTATGGTCTGGCATTGTCATGGTGCTGGATCACTCCTCTTCTGTTTACCGACGAAGGTCGTTTTTCATTTAGAACAGTCTTCAAACGGCATAGCTTCTGAAAGTACACTGCACAAGTTATGTTTTGATTGCCACCTAACAGCTCATAATGAACAATTCCCTTTATGTTCCGCCACACGCAGAAATTTTTTCAGCTGCAGACTACGTCGAGGCTGTGGAATAAGGTTGGAATTACGGCCGAGCCACAGTCTTTTACGTTTTACATAATAAGTACAGTATCCATTTCTCATCTACAGTAACGATTCGTTCTAAGAATTGGGTTTTAAATTGAACATAACGTAGTAAGACAACAGTTCACACGTTGTTGGAAATTGTTCTCTGAAAGATCGTGTGGAAAACATTTTCCAGCCTTGGAGACTTTAGCAATTCTTATCTTTTCATGATATACATATAGTCATACAGCTCACGTTAAATTACTTGCTCAGTGTTCTAGTTGTTTTGAAAGAATCATCAATGGCAGCCAGTAATAAGTTCTTCACAACTGAGTCTTTTTGAGCATTATTTTCTTAGCTCGTCCTTAAGACTAAAGGCTTCCTTTTTTAAACGTGAAATCATCTTCTACAACTCCTTTCGGTTGCCAAATGATTTCCGTATGTGTTCATGAGCGATCTCGCTACTGGACTTGTTGCACTGCCCTTTTGAAATTCATGTAGCAAATATGACTCGGTCTCTATTGATCGCCTGAAAGCTGCGTTTGGATCGGACGCACTCATACCAAATAATCTCCCTCCACATGATGTCACTGATCTTTCTGTCGATGATAAATCTCTGCTGAAACCACCTGTGCGTAGACTTGAATTCGCTTCGCAACTTGCTGCATCGCTCCTTAGCAGTATACCGTGTAATCCTTTCCTTATTCCTAGCCGGTCGTTGGACACTCATTCTTGCCATTCTAATACGCCAGTTGTGATCTCGAGACAAGCTGTTTCCACTAATGCAACACCTATTACTCGCCTGTCAAAACTTAACTTGCAGACTCGTACTGTAATCTTGCCTAAACCTGTTTAAGTCTCCGATATACCCCCCGATCGCTCGACGCGAAGTCATCGCAAGGTAACGCGTCCTCTGCGCTTTAGCTAAGTTTTTAGACCGACTTTCCAGTCTCGAAACGAAGGAGATAGTGTAGCATTACATCGCTGCTAATGCTCCATTTTCAAGTTATGCGTATTATTTAATCGCGTACAAATCAAATCTTACTTTTTACAATAAATTTCTTGTATTTTTGTGATTAGGTTTTTGTAACTTTAAGTGAGATTTTTGTAAATTTTTAATTATAAAAATTCGCTATATTTTGTAAAACCATTCTTAGTACAAAAGAAATGTCGCTATGGTTCTTTCTTAATAATAAATTCACCCCTGAGAAGCACATCCGGATTCTGAATCGACGTGAATCTGACCGTAGCTTTTAGGAGATAACACCGTAAGTGTACAGTGCCTTAATGTGAATAGTGTGTTTTTTTACAGTAAGTCTAGAATTAATTGTGTTTAGGACTTAGATATATTTCTTAGCCTCACTATATTTTTCTAGAAATATTAGGTGCAGGATTTTTCATATCATTTGTGTTAATTTTTGTATAATGTGCGTATGTGAAGACGACCTATGGTACATCCCTGAAATAACTAAGTTTTAGGACTTGTATTTTGAGATTTAATAGAACAACTTGTGGTCTTAACTAGTACTGAGAGTATTTCTTATCTAATCTTCAAATCTACCTTACTTTCTGTTTGAAAATTCACCTGTTATGTTGAGATTTTCTATTGCTAATCATTAGTCATATGTTTCTTAATTTTGCTGTACAAGCCCTCTCTGCATTACTCCAAATATTTACTTGAAATATTTTCCTTTACTGTTCAATTGACACAGTGAACTTCTTTTATAACCTGCTTCCTTATTGTTCAAATTCTCTGCACACTTCCTGAATAGAAGTGGGATCTGCTGAATATGGTGTAGCTAGACCATAAATTGGATTACTAGATTTAACCACAGACTGAAAATTGTCTTAAATCACAAACTCTCCTTTACATTGCATTCTATACTCAGAAGTAGAGATTTTTATAAACATGTATTCAGCTTATAACTAAATTGATTTCATTCCCTTGTAAAATAGACATATTTTATTTTTTATTCATTGTGTGTTGCTCACTTGGAGGTATAGA
Source organism: Trinorchestia longiramus (assembly GCA_006783055.1). Classification (NCBI taxonomy): domain Eukaryota; kingdom Metazoa; phylum Arthropoda; class Malacostraca; order Amphipoda; family Talitridae; genus Trinorchestia; species Trinorchestia longiramus. Next base: position 76,955 of record VCRD01001162.1, on the reverse strand, counting down.
ATTCTTATTTAACAATTCCCATCCAGGTATTGTTGATATATCATTCCCTCTCAAAACTATTGTAGTTTTTTTATTGCAAATATTTTCATCCCAGGTCATATTTATCAAAATCTTATATATCAGGAATTAACCATAATATTATGGTTTACTAGATGATTTCCGCTGAATAAAGATATCCATAATGTGCTATGTTATCCTTAGTTTGTTTCCTTCATTTTTTTATCATGTCTTAGGATGTCCATTATATTTCTGTACAATGTTTAGGATGTATTTTATTCATACTCTAATTAGGATGTTCTAATTATTTTATACAGAAACCTTTGTTCATGTTAGGTTGCTATATTGTGCCTGTATCATAGCAATATTGCAGGATTATGGAAATTATCCTTGTGGTTAAAGATTTTGGTCTTGCATACTGGAGCAAACTTTTTCACGAGACTCCTTATTGTCTGTTCAACAATTGTGCTCATAATTTTTAGATACTATAGGAACCAAATAATCATTTCCATCTCGAGATTTAATTGATCCTAAATCAAACATTAAAAATCGACTTTGTTCAATAGATGAAACTGAGTTATTAAAACTCAGGTATCTTTTCTTGAATTCCATGTTCACTAAAGCAACTTTTGCTCAGTTTCTGGTCTTAAAAATAGACCTGTTTAGAGAGGAATAGATTCCTTGTTTATTTAAAGGGGGTTTACTCTTTTATCTTTCTATAAGGTTATATTCCAGCTCTCTTGAATATTTTGAGATTAGACTGCCTTACTACTGCATTTCCTTCTGATTACTCTTGTCATTGCTTAGGTTTGCTACGGGTAATGCTTGTGTTTATGTTTGTGAAGAGGTGAAAATTAAGCTCAACCTTCTCTTCCAGACACCTGGCGGTCCAGCTCTCAGTTCTCATCGCTCAGTTCTCATCGCTCAGTCATCTCAGCTTTCATTGCTCTCATTCACCTGTTCGATGCTTTAGCATCTCTTTTCTCTCTCCTCTCGAATCTCATCGTTGCCTTTAAATCTTAACGCTTGATCATATTCCTGATCATATTCCTGATCATATACCTGATCATATACCTGATCATATTTCTGATCCTATTTCTGATCCTATTTCTGATCATATTCCTGATCATATTCTTGATCATATTTTCGACCATATTCTCGATCATTACTTCAAGTTCCCAATCTCTTTCACTCGTGGACTACGGATGTCTTCTGTCCACCAGCTGCCCTGCGGATCAATAAATAAACAAAAGCTGAGTACCCGTTGTATCATTGAATTCCCCAACTAAAGGTGCACCAGACGACTTCCTTAACCTTACCTTCTGATAAATTATGTATTATTACCACCAGCAAAACATAACCTTGGTGAAACCTAACACTGGCCACCCCAGAATAAAATAACAGATCAGTTATTGTGTTGTCATTGATTCAATTAGCCGTGTTGTTTACAAGCACCTTTCGAATCCATGCATACAAAGATAGTACAAATAGCGATTCGACTTTTTTGTCACACTTACACCTGTACATTAACCGGAGAGAAAATCTCGATACCAACTCGACACCGAACTCGACCCGAAGTTAAAATCTTGAAAAATCCAGAAAAAATCTTGAAACGAACAGATTCGTTAATAATTTTCGTCCTATGTATTGTAGAACCTTCATTTTGGTCTCAAATTATTGCTAATGGCCTATTCTCTCTGCATGGCTATGAATTAATCCCCCTTGATTGACTAAGTGACCGCACTTGGGGGTACGCCGTTCCTTGACACCCGTTTTCGAGTCCACTAACGATATTTTTACCTTCTGGGCCCAAAAATTATTTCTCATCTATTCATCCCACAAACTTCATTGACATATCAAATTAAACCTAAGAATCTGGACATGTGCAGTGTCTAAATTAAAACCTCCTACAATCAACTCACCTAGCATCGGGCACGCCAATTCTTGACACTCGTTTTCGAGTCCACTATCGATATTTATACCTTCCGGCCCCAAGAATTATTTCTCATCTATTCATCCCACAAACTTTATATACATATCAAATTAAAGCTAAGAATCTGGACATGTGCAGTGTCTGAATTAAAACGTCCTACAATCAACCTTCCTGGTATGGGGCACGCCAATCCTTGACACTCGTTTTCGAGTCTACAAACGATATTTTTATCTTCCGGTCCCAAGAATCATTTCTCATCTATTCATTCCACAAACTTCATTTACATATCAAATCAAAGCTAATAATCTGGACATGTGCAGTGTTTAAATTAAAAAATTTTACAATCAACCTTCATAGTAAGGGGCACGACAATTCTTGACACTCGGTTTCGAGTCCACTCACGATATTTATACCTTCCAGGCCCAAGAATTATTTCTCATTTATCCATCCCACAAACTTCATTTACATATCAAATTAAACCTAAGAATCTGGACATGCGCAGTGTCTAATTTAAAACCTCCTACAATCAACCTTGCTAGCATGGAACACGACAACTCTTGACACTCGTTTTCGAGTCCACTAACGATATTTTTACCTTCCGGTCCCAAGAATTATTTCTCATCTATTCATTCCGCAAACTTCATTTACATATCAAATTAAAGCTAACAATCTCGATATGGGGTACGGTTATATTAATAATTATATTTACTGCAATGAACTTATAAATCACAGCTGTAGTCAAAATGAACATGTTCAAACATTTTGTTGATATACAAGAAACTGTTTCACTGAGATACTTACTTCATTTCTTCTCCATGTCTAGCATTTACTGCATGCATGGTGATTCCTGGTAGTGATTTTGCTGGCCCATTTCTTGCCGCAGAAGTGAAGTGACCATGTCTTCTAGTTCCACCACCACTGCCAACTCTTCTCTTTTTTCTCAGGGGATGATGTATGTTGAACACACTCTGCTTTTATTAACACCTCTGCGAGTCCCGCCCATGCGTTGGTCACCTTTTTCAGTGATCACCGGAAATCGCCCCACTTCGTACGCTTCGAGGCACTTAGCGATATGCTGCCGGATCCGATATGTGTCAAACCTCAAGTGCCAAAGGTCATCTCCTTCTCCAATGAATGTAGCAAATGCCAGTGCATAGGTTCCGTAACTAGAACCGTCGTCTTGATGCTGTACGAAAATGCAATTTAACCGTATTTTTGAACGGATTGTATTGGCCGATAAACCTTTCTTAAGTACTCCTGCACATCGTTACTCGGTTCAAGAATCATGGAACACATATAATTAACAACTACATCCCCTTCTACGACGAGTTCTTGGCATACATTCGTTACTACGGCCCAATGCAATCCACCTTTACACATGACATTTGAAACATTCATTTTGACAGCTATGCTGCACTGAGAATAATGGGTGTTGATGATTTGAATAGATGGCTGATGAACGGTGTTTAATGATTGTGGATTATGTACGGCGAGTACCGAGTGTGTTGTGAAATTAAAATATTTATTTTTGAAAAGCGTCATAAATGCATCGATTTCATTACTAGAAAACCACTGATTCGATTCGAGAATGATTGACCTGCTTCTCATAAACAATTTAAAATCCAAAGAATGAACCCACACTTTTTCTTTTCCTGCTGTGTTGATATCAGAATCTGAAGTCTCCAATATTGATTACAGTTTCGCTGTTTTGTTGTTTCCCATTTCGGTCATTTCTCGCTCTTTTTGTGCTTTTTTGGGGGGGAGACCATGAGATGGTGCTCACTCTAATTTTTTAAGCTTTAATACATCAGCTACGTGACTTTCGTTTTTCTTTTTCTTCTGTGTCCTCTTCCTTTGCTGTGGCCAAGTTTTTTCTAATTTTTGCGCCGTACGATGAGTCAGAGTGTAGCTTAAGCCTACACCACCGTTCGACGAACTGATCTTCACCTATTTTCCTTGTGGATTTTTTTGTACAATTTTATAGTCATAAACCGATTCTATGGTTCTGGCCATGGGCTGCTTGTACATTGTTGTAACAAAAGCTGAAGGTGTAATTCTTTTATTTTGGAGAATATCTGACTTGACAATTTTGTGCCAGCCTTCCACCAAACCATTGGTCTTCGTGCCACCCTGAATTCCACACCAAAGGGGCGTCAAAAGCATGCAGTATGTTAGAACATTCTCCATAAATTCAAGTGAATAATATTTATTTTCCTCATTTCCTTGCAAATGCTTCTCTTTCTTCACTTCTTCAGCAACAGCTGCAAATTTCTTTCCGACAGCACATTTATCCCGGTATCTACCTACATCTTCCACGACTAACGCATGCGTTGGCTCAATAAAGTTAAGGTCCAGCGCAGGGGTTTCGTTGTTTTTATTATGTTTAATGAGAGTTTCGATGTCCTCTTCAATCCAAGGGCTGTGGATGAGCTGCGCAAAGTGTCGGAACGTCGCGTATAGCTCGTTTTTGCCTCGGTCTTCAATCACAGCAGCAAAGTAGGTCATGATTACTCGACGTTGTTTAGGCTTCAATTTTGAGAATTTTACTTTTGCATTGACTGCCATATTCTTCATGAAATGAGCTTTACACAGCTTTATAAGAGGGAAATGAGGATCTTCTTCTTCTGGTAGAGCCCACACCCTATCCCGGTACGTTGTTAAATCCCCTAACTGGAATGCAACCAGAATGGCATTCAAATTAGGGAAACTATGGTCGGTTACTATGCATTTTGGAGCAAGAGCTTTACCTACTACTTTCGGGTAATTTACTATGAGAGTAGCTAACATGCTCTCAATGGTATCTGTGGAGTTCATTTTAATCAACATCGAAATTGCAATTAGCGGTGGAGCGCCACTCACTCGTTGGTACACAAGAACATGGTACAAGTATTTACTAATGTCTTTACCACTGATGATACTCCCTGTGCAATCTAAGTGCAGTGTAACATCCTTGCATCTGGCCAGCTCTCGAATCTCGCCTTCTGATTGCATTATTAGTTTGCCCGTTACTTCACTGTGATCCTGTATGAAACCGGGGACGGTTTTGTTCTCTGCGTCAGAATTTTGTATCGTTGTGATCGTAATCTTTAGGTTAGTTTCCTCATTAGTGCTAAAGTTGTCTGCATTCCTAATTTTTACTCCCAGTTTCTTTAAGGTATCCAGGGATAGTAATTTTCCACTTTTAATTTCTCCAGCTCGTCAGTTTTCCAGGATTTTCTGGTAATAAACGTTTCTCGGTCCGTATTTCACAACTTTTTCTCCTATTATTCTTCTTTCCTCGTTAGAAGGATGTTTGTGAGTCTTGTTTGTTTCGTTTTTGACCAGTAGGAATACAGTATCGTATCCTTCATTGTTTTCTTCACCTTCAAAATACACCACTTTCTTTTTGAACTGACAAGATGGCTCACTAAACTTTACCAAGAAAGAATAATCCGAGCTCCCAATCCAATTCCAGCGATGGAGATGGATAGAGATGGAAATAGATAAAGAATACTCATCAACAAAACTACGGACTTGTGTCACGTTTTTGAAGGCAATGAATAGGACCAGGTTTCTAGGGCATAAGAATTACTTTACAACATTTTTCCTTTCAACAACAACCACTGATTGAATGCACTGTTGTCTTAATTATATTCTGGAAGACATAAACAGTGACATCGACATTTTTAACGCAGGTAAACAAACGTTGCAAAACATTTCCCCGTAATGGGTCGCATGTTTTGCTTCAGTGTTTTAACTCCTACCTGAATGTCGTCCATTAGTAGACTTGAAATTATGAAATTTCATGTCGTAAGACATGAAGGATGGTATCCTGCATACCGAGGTATCAGCCGGAGGTGTTTTGAGAAATTTAGTTGAAATCAGAACACAATTGATGTAAAAAAAAATTTCCTAAGTATTTTTTTCGAAATCAGAAGTTTAGAAGAAATACCTAGGATTTCCAACGTCACAATGCACGAACAGACATTGCGCGATGCCAGAAGGGAAAATTTTGCTTTGATCTGAGTGTGACTCTGAGACTAGAGTGTTGTAAAATGTACGTGAACGTGCGCTAGAAGTTCCAGTACGAAAATTGTGTATGGAGGATTATAACCGAAGATGTGAGTATTGTATGAATGGTACTCTGGGTACTGACGATGTCCTGACAGGTCAGGATATATAATAATTATAAATAAATTGGAATTTGTATTAGAGGGAAAAGGGACAGAGGGATAGTCGCTGGATGGCAATATCGAGACGCTTTAGCCCCAGCCCGCCGCCAGGCGTCGCTTGGTCCTTCCCGCCAACCACCATAGAAGCACATATTCAATATCGTTCTCAAAAACAGTGTTAAGTCCACACCAAATCAAAAATGTAAAATATTGTGTAAAGTGTAAAACGTGATCGTGAGTATACTTAACTCTATAAGTCCGTCGGTATCAGCATTATGCCAAATGTGTTTTATCATAACTGTGAAAATGCAGCCATAGCCTATGCAGACAGGAGGCCAACTGTGATATCCACATGTGACACTGAGGAATGTTCAGGGCGCTAGAGTCATTTAACATAATATTCTGTCGCCAGTTATAAACTGCAGAATCTATGTGGGATACTGACAAGTATCAGTATATGTATGTCATGGGAGCTAGGAAGTTATCTCATCCAAGTTTGTGATAGATAAAATGTGTTTAGTCCTTCATGCTCAATCACCAGCTTTCTAGCACAAGTATAGCTGTAGAATTAATGCATATATACTGAAAAGTTACTTAGACAATTTTGTGTCCTTAATTGAGTGTGTTTTAAGTCTATGATTTTTTTACATCAGGAAGAAAAGTTCCTTAGACAATTTTGTGTCCTTTATTGAGTGTGCTCTAAGTGTAGGATTTTTCTGTGTAACAGTGTCTAATGTAGACAAATGTTTTCTGGTCTACAGCAGCATTACTATGTGTTCAATGTAGTTGCAAAAAGTTCTCACACTACTCAACATTAGGAAGAAAAGTTCTCTAGACAATTTTGCGTGCTTTATTGAGTGTGATTTTTAAGTCTATGATTTTTCTACATTGGGTAGAAAAGTTCCTTAGACAACTTTGTGTCCTTTATTGAGTGTGCTCTAAGTGTAGGATATTTCTGTGTAACAGTGTCTAATGTAGACAAATGATTTCTGGTCTACAGCAGTATTCATAAGCAATACCCGTGCTTTGATATGTCAAAAATAAACAATCTTTATTTCCAATCAAGTACACAGTACATAGACATTTAGTACATTGGTTTTTCAAATTCTTAAGGTTAATATTCTTAGAGTAAGGATGATGGTGAGCTCCATGCGACGATCCTGGGATGTGTCCATGGGTGGGGAGTTGAGGGCTTACCGATAAGTGCGAGCTCACGGCGTGAAACGAGAAACAGCTCATATTCATTGCCGGGTTTCGAACCCGCACGCAGTCTTTCTGCACAAGCAGAGACCCGATACAGAACACGGGCCGCATACCACTCGACTCAATCATGATAGTTTACGATATTTTTGAGTAAGAAGTTTGCAAGGCAATTCCATTTGTGTAGAGACACTCAGGCAGTTAAATGTGATGTACAAGATATAATGTGTTCAATGTAGGTATAAAAGGTAAAAGATAATCATGTATGCCATTTCAGATGCCAGTACTATATCAAAGTATTTAATTTTAAGTTAAATAATTAGTTCTGTAAACTTAATTTGTGAGTTTTTCTCAGATCACGGCGTTTTTTCCAATAAAGCCACCTTCCAACGACCTCATCATTTATCCTACGGGACACGCTTAAGTCCCGGACAGATGAAATACCATGTATTTATGCATGTAGAACAGGCTAATGTAATGCATACGCATGAACTCCTAATGCTCATGACGTGCCAACTATTTTAAAAAACACGAAAAGAATATTAGAATACTTCAGCAAGTAGGCTTCAGAAATACAATTGTACATATGTTTACATTGGATGTTTGAAGATAAGCAAGCATTCGAATAGATGGGTTTTAGTGAATGTGTTGGGTAACTTTCAAAGGCGTTAAACATTACTACGCAGACTGTAGAATGTCCGATAGAATGGAACAAGAAATACTTCTATCTTTGTCATTTCTCCTTATACGGATTAACGCATGCAGGTATGACGAAGGGTTTTCTTGCTAAATTTTAATACGTTCGTTCATTGAAATAAAAAGATAATATATTGTATCAAACTGTTTCTTGTTTCTAATCTTGACACGATTGCCATTTGTAAAATACTGATATGCGGATGGCATCATAATACAATAATAAAGACAGCACAATAATGCAGTCAATACCCTTATATAGTAGTACGGGTACACCAGAGGCACATGTCAATTTAGTCACTGCACGTGTCCAGATTATTAGCTTTAATTTGATACGTAAATGAAGTTTGTGGAGTAAATAGATGAGAAATAATTCTTGGGACCGGAAGGTAAAAATATCGTTAGTGAACTCGAAAACGAGTGTCAAAAATTGGCGTGCCCCATGCTATGAAGGTTGATTGCAGGAGTTTTTAATTCAAACACTGCACATGTTCAAAGTATTAGCTTTAATTTTATATGTAAATGAAGTTTGTGGAATGAATAGATTAGAAATAATTCTTGGAACCGGACGGTAAAAATATCGTTTCTGGACTCGAAAACGAGTGTCAAGAATTGGCGTGCCCCATGCTATGAAGGTTGATTGCAGGAGGTTTTAATTTAAACACTGCACATGTCCAGATTATTACCTTTAATTTGATATGTAAATGAAGTTTGTGGAATGAATAGATGAGAAATAATTCTTGTGCCCGGAAGGTAAAAATACCGTTTGTGGACTCGAATACGAGTGTCAAGGATTGGCGTGCCCCATGCTAAGAAAATTGATTGTAGGAGGTTTTAATTAATACACTGCACATGTCCAGATTATAAGCTTTAATTTGATACGTAAATAAAGTTTGTGGAATGAATAGAGGAGAAATAATTCTTGGGCTCGGAAGGTATAAATATCGTTAGTGGACTCGAAAACGATTGTCAGGAATTGGCATGTCCCATGCTATGAAGGTTTATTGTGGGAGGTTTTAATTTAGACACTACACATTTCCAGATTATTAGCCTTAGTTTGATATGCAAATGAAGTTTGCGGAATGAATAGATGAGAAATAATTTTTGGGCCTGGAAGGTAAAAATATCGTTAGTGGACCTGAAAACAGGTGTCCCCTCAGGTGCAAGTGGTTAATCAAAGGGGATTATTTATAACCATGCAGTGAGAGTAGGTTATTAGCTTTAATTTGAGATCAAAATGAATGTTCAACGATGCATAGGATGAAAATAATTAAGGAAACTATTCGTGTCAATATTTTTTCTCGTTATCTCAAAATTTTTAAGTTCGGGTTGAGTTTGGTGTCGAGATCGGTGTCGAGATTTTCCCTCCGGTTGTACATTAAACATCATTTTCACACATGCAATGATAATCTATTTCCCAATTGTAAGGTTCTGAAAAAAATCGGGTATTGTTTTTTTCGAACCTCAAATGTGAATAATCATGCAAGATGCAAACTCCAATACCTTTGTTTTTACCAACCTATTGGTGTTCTTTCTGCCACCAGAATTTTTGAGTTGTTTTAAACTCAGAACCCTAAAGTTAGGTCAGAGTATATATTTTATAATTTTTCTTGATCAGTGTATTACTTATCATAATAGATGTACTGAAAAATACTTTAACATTTAGGAATTTTAAAACTTATTCGGGTTATATTACATGCAGTATGTATCAACATTTTTTGAAACGAATGGATTCAGTATTTCTTTTCCTTTAGCTAAGATATCAGTGTTAACATTGCTGTAGTTACTATCAGAGAAGTTTTTCTGGTTTGTTTAAAATACTATCACTGAAATTTACGACGGTAAGACAGTACTTAAAGGCATCAGACGAAATTAAGTAAAGAATAGAATTACCTTGTCTGTAAAAATTGTTGTTTCATTACACAGAAAAAAACAACCCGATTTAATAGAATAGGACTTGAAACCCTCACATTTTCTGCTGAGAAAATTTTTTCCTGCATATACTCGCATGAACGAGCGTATTTTTTTAAAACTGCGTTTCAATATTAAAACAAGCGGTGGCATTCTTATATTTAATATACAAGATACACAGAGATATTTAAAGTATACCGAACTATTGATTTAGCAGTAAAATAATTAATTTATTTAGACTAAAATAATAACACCAAATGGGAGAGGGGCGAAACCTAGCCCATCGAGTAACCAATCACAGAGCAGCTTTAAAAGACGCCTAGGTAGAGCTTTGCTCTATTCAGATCGCACAGCACGGCAAAAATACGCTTTCGGCAGAAAAGGTAAAAGAAAGCTACTGTCGAGTAGTCTACTTTAGCTGTCCCGTGATGTCACTAACACAGCGATGACAGAGGCGACCACGATTATAGTAGTCGACTTTATATTTTCCGCAGGAAAAAATACGATTAGTCTACTAATGCTGTCCACCCTTCAATTGAAGTTATTGATACCTAGAGATAGCACAATCTATGTATTTTCGGCTATTTTGCACTTCATTCAATGACAGTGCGTGAAATCTCGTGAAGTGTGCTGTGAGTTTTGAACTTCGATGTTGGTATGCTGTATCAAGTATATCTGCTTAAATAACATCGAATTAAGATTTACTCAGCGCATAGCATAGCGTTTCGAACGTGCGTAGGGGCAATTTTTCATATTAGCAGAAATCTATTATAAAACATGGTATGCAATGTACTTCTACATACCTTCCACAAATCAGACAGAAAATGGGTGATTTTCGCCATCGATTTTCGTATAACGCCAAATGAAGTTATTGATACTTAGATATAGCATAATCAATGTGTTTTTAGCGATTTTGCACTTCATTCAATGAAAATATGTAACATATCATGATGTGTGTAGTGAATTCATGTAAACCATAGATCTGAATTTAAAAATCAATGTTAGTGTGCTGTATCGAGTATATCTGTCCAAACAACATCGAATTAAAATTTTCACTGCGTGTAGAATAACGATTTGCGCGTGTGGAGGGACAATTTTTCAAATTAGCTGAAACCTTTGATAGAACATGGAATGCTATGTACTTCTGCATACCTTCAACAATATGACAGAAAATATGGAATTTTCACCGTTGGTTTTCGTACAATGCCAACTGAAGTTATTGATCCCTAGAGGAGGCAAAATACAAGGGTTTTCAGCTATTTTGCACTTCATTCAATGACAATCTGTGAAATCTCGTAAATTTTGCAGTGCATTCATGAAAACCATGGATCTAAATTTGAAAGTCCATGTTAGTGTGCCGTATCGAATATATCTACCCAAAGATCATCGAATTAGGACTTACTCTGCTCATAGAATAGCGATTCGAATGTGTGTCGGGCAGTTTTTCAAATTAACAGAAATCTCAAACATAACATGGAATGTTATGTACTTCTGCATACTTTCAACAAATCAAAGAGAAAATAGAGGATTTTCGCCATAGGTTTTCGTATAACGCCAATTGAAGTTATTGATACCTAGGGGTAGCATAATCTATGTGTTTTTGGCTATTTTGTACTTCATTGAATGACAAGGTGTATAATCTCGTGAATTTTGCAGTGAATTCATGCAAACCACGGATCTGAAACTGAAAGTCCTGGTTGGTATGTTTTATCGAGAATACCTGCTTAAGCAACATCGAATTAAGATTTACACTGCGCTTAGAATAGCGTTTCGAACGTGTGCAAGGCAATTATTCAAATTAGCAGAAATCTTGCATAAAACCTTTTATGCAATGGACTTCTGCCTGCCTTCAGCAAATCAGACAGAAAATAAAGGATTATTGAAATGGGTTGTCGTACAATGTCAATTGAATTGATTGATACCTAGAGGTAGCATAATCTATGTTTTTTCGGGTAATTTGCACTTCATTCAATGTCAATGTGTAAAATCTAATAAATTTTGCAATGAATCCTCTCAAACTACGGATCTGAACTTGAAAGTCATTGTTAGTGTGCTGTATCAAGAATATCTGCTCAAACAACATCGAATAAAGATTTACTCTGCCCATTGAATATCGTTTCGAACATGTGTATGGGCAATTATTAAATTAGCAGAAGTCTTGGATAAAACATTTTATGCGACGTACATCTGCATGCCTTCAACAAATCAGACAAAAAATAAGGGATTTTCGCCATTGGTTTTCGTATAATGTCAATTGAAGTTATTGATACCTAAAAGTATCATAATATATGTGTTTTAGGCTATTTTGCACATTATTCAATGACAATGTGTGAAATCTCGTGAATTTTACATTGAATTTATGAAAACCATGGACTTGAAACTGAAAATACTTGTTAGTGGGGTGTATTGTGTATATCTGCTTGAACAACATCGAATTAAGATTTATTACGCTCATAAAAGAGCGATTCGAACGTGTGTAGTGGCAGTTTTTCAAACGATCAGATATCTTCGATAAACCAAGTTTTATCATGTACTGCTGCATACCTTCAGCAAATCAGGTAGAAAAAAGAATATTTCGGCCGTAGATTTTTGTTTAATACCAATTGAAGTTATTGATACAGGGAGGTAGCATAACATGTATTTTTGGCCATTTTTCCCTTCATTCAATGACAATGTGTAAAATCTCTTCAGTTTGCACTGAATTCCTGCAAACCACCGATATGAATTTGAAAGTCCTTGTTGGTGTGCTGTATCGAATATATCTGCTCAAACAACATCGAATTAAGATTTACTCTGCGCATAGGATAACGTTTCAAACGTGAGTAGGTGCAATTTTACAAATTAGCAGGAATCTTGGACAAAACATTTTATGTAATGTACCTCTGCATGCTTTCAACAAATTGCAGCAGAAAATATAGAATTTCCGATTTATGTTATCGTACAATGTCAATTGAATTTATTGAGACCTAGAGGTAGCACAATCTATGTGTTTTCGGCTATTTTGCACTTCACTGAATGACAAGATGTAAAATCTCGTGAATTTTGCAGTGACTTCGTACAAACCACGAATCTGAAACTGAAATTCAATATTAGTTTGGTGTATCGAGTATATCTGCTTAAACAACATCGAATCAAGATTTACTCAGCGCATAGAATAGCGATTCGAACGTGCGTAGGGGCAATTTTTCAAATTAACAGAAATCCTGGATAAAACATGTTATGCGATGTACTTCTGCATACCTTCAACAAATTAGACAAAAAATATGGGATTTTCGCCCTGGGTTTTGGTATAATGCCAATTGATGTTACTGATACCTAGAGGTAGCATAATCTATGTGTTTCAGCCTATTTTGCACTTCATTCAATGACAATGTGCAAAATTTCGTACACCTTGCAGTGAATCCACGAAAAACTACGGATCTGAACTTGAAAGTCATTGTTAGTGTGCTGTATCAAAAATATATGCTCAAACAACATCGAATTAAGATTTACTCTGCGCATAGAATAGCGTTTCGAACGTGTGTTGGGGTAATTTTTAAAATTAGCAGAAACCTTGGATACAACAATTAATACAATGTACTTCTGCATGCTTTCAACAAATTGCAACAGAAAATAAATTATTTTCGCCATAGGTGGTCGTCCAATGTCAATTGAATTGATTGACACCTAGAGCTAGCACAATCTATGTGTTTTTGGCTATTTTGCACTTCATTCAATGACAGTGTGTTAAATCTCGTAATTTTGCAATGAATTCATGCAAACTACGAATCTGAAACCGAAACTCCTTGTTACGGTTCTGTATCGAGTATATCTGCTCAAAAATAATCGAATTAAAATTTACTCAGCGCATAGAATAGCTATTCGAACGTTTGTGTGGCAATATTCCAAATTAACAGAAATCTTAGGTAAACCATTTTATGCGACGTACTTCTGCATGATTTCAACAAATCAGACAGAAAATAGGGGATTTTCGCCATAAGTTATCGTATAATTCCAATTGAATTGATTGATACCTAGAGGTAGCATAATCTATGTGTTTTCGCCTATTTTACACTTCATTGAATGACTAGGTGTAAAATCTCGTGAATTTTGCAGTGAATTCATGCAAAACACGGATCTGAAAATTAAAGTTCATGTTAGGGTGCTGTATGGAGTTACCTGCTTAAAGAACATTGAATTAAATTTAATCTGCGTATAGAATAGCGATTAGAGCGTGTGTGGGGCAATTTTTCATATTAGCAGAAATCATGGATAAAACATGGCATGCAATGTACTTCAGCGTACCTTCAAGATATCAGACAAAAAACAGGGGATATTCGCCGTGGCTTTTCGTATAATGCCAATTGAAGTTATTGATGCGTAGAAGTAGTATAAACTATGCGTTTCCAGCTACATATTTTGCACTTCATTCAATGACAATGCTTGAAATTTCGTGAATTTTGCAGTGAATTCACACAAAACACAGATCTGGAACTGAAAGTTCATGTTAGTGTGCTGTGTGTAGTATATCTGCTTAAACAACATTGAAATAAGATTTGCTGAGCATATAATAAAAACTTGAGCGTGTGTAATGGCAAGTTTTCAAATTAGCAGAAATCTTTGATAAAACATAGGATGCAATGTACTTCTAAATACCTTAAACAAATCAGACACAAAATAGATGATTTTCGCCATAGATTTTCGTATAATACCAATTGAAGTTATTGATACCTTGAGGTAACAAAATCTATGTGTTTTCGGCTATTTTGCACTTCATTCAATGACAATCTGTGAAATCTCGTAAATTTTAGTCCATTCATGAAAACCATGGATCTGAATTTGAAAGTCCATGTTAGTGTGCCGTATCGAATATATCTGCCCAAAGATCATCGAATTAGGACTTACTCTGCTCATAGAATAGCGATTCGAACGTTTGTCGGGGCAGTTTTTCAAATTAACAGAAATCTTAAACATAACATGGAATGCTATGTACTTCTGCAAACCTTCTACAAATCAAAGAGAAAATAGGGAATTTTCGCCATAGGTTTTCGTATAACGCCAATTGAAGTTATTGATACCTATAGGTTGCATAATCTATGTGTTTTTGGCTATTTTGTACTTCATTGAATGACAAGGTGTAAAATCCCGTGAATTTTGCAGCGGATCTGAGTCCTGGCTGGTATGCTTTATCGAGAATACCTGCTTAAGCAACGTCGAATTAAGATTTACTCTGCGCATAGAATAGCGTTTCGAGCGTGTGTAAGGCAGTTTTTCAAATTAGCAGAAATCTTGCATAAAACATTTTATGCAATGGAATTTTGCATGCGTTCAGCAAGTCATACAGTAAATAAAGGTTTATTGCAATAGGTTGTCGTACAATGTCAATTGAATTGATTGATATCTAGAGGTAGCATAATCTATGTTTTTTCGGCTATTTTGCACTTCATTCAATGACAATGTCTAAAATCTAATTAATTTTGCAATGAATCTTCTCAAACTACGGATCTGAACTTGAAAGTCCTTGTTAGTGTGCTGTATCGAGAATATCTGTTCAAACAACATCGAATTAAGATTTACTCTGCCCATTGAATATCGTTTCGAACGTGTGTATGGGCAATTATTAAATTAGCAGAAGTCTTGGATAAAACATTTAATGCGATGTACATCTGCATGCCTTCAACAAATCAGACAGAAAAAAGGGGATTTTCGCCATTGGTTTTCGTATGATGTCAATTGAAGTTATTGATACTTAGAAGTATCATAAAATATATGTTTTAGGCAAGGACTACTATAAACAGGATGTGCACCGCCATTTACCTGACTACGGTAGCAGAGGCCAGTTCACTAAGCTCAGTTTGCCCCATCTGTCATAGTGCGAACATTGTCGTAGTCTGTCGCTCGGTTGAATCGGACATTGTTGTTTGTTTCAAGGCACATTGCTGCATTTCTAAGTGGATACTGTTTGTTTACAAAGCTTATTGGTAATTATATGTATTAAAAATACCGAACAAGTGTGGGGTTGAGTGAACAAATGAAATCCCTCCCAGTATCTTCAATGTGCCTGCTTCATGTCTGCCATCTCCAAAACCTGCACCTCGCCCGGCGAAAGTTGAAGACCTACAACTGAGGTATTTTCTTCAGAAGGATAAGATTACTTCATTTGATGCTTTCAAACCTGAACGTAACCTGCAAAAGCAATATAAGAACTTGATTATTTCAAGATCGAAAGAAAGGCTTGTGTGTTTGTTCATAAACGGCTACTTCAGTGAGTGCAGCCTGTCTGTAATTATCGAAAACAAGCCTACTTTGTGTTCCCCACTAACGCTCAGTGCTTTCAAGAACGGCATTAGTGTACCACTGTTTAAGACACTTCATCCCAACAATGGTTTGAGATCGTATACTTAGTTCGACGAAATTAAGCGCTTGGCAATGCACTATGACATCCCGTTTGACAAAACGATCCAAAATGTTGTCACTCTTCTTCTAGCTCACACATCAGCTTGTGTCCACACCGAAAAGTAGAAAAAGTTGGTATTTTTGATACGTCAGTTGGAACTTTTATTACAGAAACAGTTTTCCATGAATGATTACTGTTTAGCTCTTCAATCATACACAAAGTGTAATTATCAACAGCTCAGAGACTTTTTTGTGCTGCCATGCAAACGCAAGCTGCAGTACAGTACATCACTTCATCTATTGACAAGGACCAGGTGTTGAGGGAAACATTTGACAAAGTCCAGACGCTGCAACAGAAGAATGTGTTACTTTCGGTAGATGAAGTACAGATTCGCCTGAATGCAGAAGAATGCAGTCCTTCTTCAGACCACTGTAAAGAAGGCCCAGTTGGCTGACTAATCGCTGCAGTTTGGTAGGTTTTTGCTTCTATGTCTCTTTGTTTATTTACGTGAATGTTTGTATGTTTGGTTGTTTGCATTGGAAAAGGTTTAACTATAAATCATTTTGTAAAGTCTAAAACTGCAGCAACTCGGCTTTCTATAAAGTGACCACTAAGCTCATACAATAATACATGTTAAGTCCGGCTAAAATTGGTATTTCAAAGCATTACAGTGCTTTAAACGATTTAATATTCGCTGTAAGACCTTATTATCGTTTCTATCGCTTGAAAGAAGTAATGTTTTATCAATTTGTTCAATAGAAAATGTTATGTTACCAAGAATGCAATGGCCATCGCTAACGTAGTCCACTATACGGCCGTGCACGTTCTGTTTATAGTAGTCCTTGGTATATATGTAAATATATACTCAGCCATCAATCAGTCTCCACTAAAATTTTCATTTCCAACCAATTCTGCGCAATGCGACTTTTTCGCCTCCTACTGTCCCTTTCCTTTTCACTTCTTTTTTCTGGTACAATATTTACCAAACTTTTTTCTGCAGCTCTTTCCTGGTGGTACCGACCGACCGACCAACACACACTCTCTACCAAGCGCTTCCAAAGACAACATCTCCACAAGAACTCTGATCACCTGAAGAAATCAAGTTACAGCCAACAGCAGAGCGAAGGAAGTAGAAACCATCCATCCTGTCTGCGGACAGGATGAGGCTCAAACAGGCCGGGAAAATTCCCGGGAGATAGACACTAAACACAAACGTTTTGGAAAAAAAAAACTTCTAAGAAAGTGTTGAAAAATGTAGATCTTTCTCATTCCGCTATCAAAGATAGGGAAGACCTTTTTATCTCCGTTGAGCATTAGGATTCCTTCAGGTGAGGTGATACGGCTTCCTGTTTTATATATATATATATATATATATATATATATATATATATATATATATATATATATATATATATATATATATAGGACAGGAAGCCGTATCACCTCACCTGAAGGAATCCTAATGCTCAACGGAGATAAAAAGGTCTTCCCTATCTTTGATAGCGGAATGAGAAAGATCTACATTTTCAACACTTTCTTAGAAGTTTTTTCTTCCAAAACGTTTGTGTTTAGTGTCTATCTCCCGGGAATTTTTTCAGTCCCATGAAATTTTGGAACGATATTGTGCATGCAGGTGAATAAACTCCATCATGTGACAAATCTGGGTTAAGGTACAATTGAAGGGTGGAAAGCACTAGTGGACTACTTGCATTTTTTCCCACAGGAGAAAATGCAAGTTGTCCACTAGTGCTGTCCACCCTTCATATAGTAAACTACTGGATCGTAATCGCCTCTGTCTGCGCTGTGTTAGCGACAGCACGGGAGTGGACTACTTGCATTTTTTCCCGTGGAAAATATATTATATTTACCATGGGAAAAAATGCAAGTAGTCCACTAGTGCTTTCCACCCTTCAATTAATATTTTTATGATTTTAGTGGTAAATGTAATGGTGTCCTATCTAAATCAAGACTCTATTGGAAATGAATTTTTTATCCCAAAATAATGTAAAACTGATCATTTTGTGAAATTGAAATGGTGATTACGCTATTAATAATTTTACATGAAAGGGTAAAGTCCATTAAATGTCAAACTACTTTGAGTAATGGGGTTAATTAATCTCAATGCAGCCTAAAAAAATTTTTAACGTCTGATAGGTGTGAGGGGAATCAAAATTAGATTGTACTTCGTCTGTGTTAATTTTCTTGCTGGAAGGACAGAATGATTATCATTACATCGAAGCAACGCAAATTGAAATACAGCAGGAAACTTCCGTAGATTAGAGGGAATAATACCAAAATTTAATTGGAAGGATATCTGTTGTGCATAAGTCCATGATGAGTTACGTGCCTCTACAATAATTAACTTTAGTTAAAGTCACGCCAAATATAATAAGAAATTTTCCAATTGTGCATTTTTCGAAACGATTTTCACAATTTGAGGGTGATTGAATTTCTTAAATTGGTGAATTTGTTGGTCACATACAATGAAAAATGTTGTGATGAGTCTTTAAATTACTGGGTTTTAGGAGAGTCACTCACCTGCAACATAATTTTTTTGACAATATTTATCAAATTTAACTCCATCTGTAAGATAGAATTCCGTGTTTAAGGAGAACAAGGGTAGCGGTGTTGCCAATATTTCAAGGATGATGTTTGGGAAATAGAGAACTGTGAAATTACAATGGGGTTAATAGAGATTGGTAAACGTAGACGCTTGAAAGTGAGAACTTTTTTCAATGTATGATTCTCATAAATGGAAGGGAACCGGATTTGCGATGGATTGAAATCGAGATCAACGTGAAAATGTTGACATGTCACGTGCGTGAGGTCGGTTGTTCAGAGTATGAAATCAAGGTGTCTCGAGTGTATTAGGTCTGCTGGGATCGAAGTGAACAAAGAAATCAGTAGTAAAAAGCGTTAGTTTTACATGTAATATTTTAATTATTATGTAACTGTACATAACTAAGTTATTACCGAGTACTTCATTCTTCAAAATTTAGTGAGGAATTGAGTAGGATTTATTTTAAGACATTGTGTATTGTTCGTGTTTTCCTATTTTTTACAAGCTCGGTATGGTATCTAGAGATACCATATTTCTTAGAGACTTCCCTGATTCTCAAGACACTCACGTAAATGCTAGGTTTACGTAAGATCGCTATTAATATTACGATGAAGGCTTAACGCATGTGGTGAGCAGGGTCTCTGCGCATGCTTGTTAATGTCGTGATTTTATGACGAGTTATTCAACACTGTAAATAGAACATCTGTGCAGAGAAGTAAGTCATCAATTTAGTGAAAATTAATAAGATGGCACATGGCCATGTAAAATTGACTCGAAAAATTTAATAGTTATTAATTTATGTAACTGGTGTCCACGAACGACTATCTCGGGGTCAGACGGGACTAAGACTGTTTCTCGTCGATTTCATGTTACAACAGCTGTATAACGTCGTCAACGAGGAATTGAGCAAAGGAGTAGACAGGTGTAAGGGCAGTGTTGGTAGTCCGTGATAAATATTGATTTTGTGTTGATCATACCAGTTTTGAGATAACTAAACTTAACGGTAGTAGAAGTTATTTTTTATTGTTTATTCGTTGATTAGGAGATAAGTAAGGAGAAATAATTGTATTTTGTGTGTTAATCATGTGAGTCTAAAGATAACTAAGCTTATCGAAAACAGAAGTTATTATTTATCGTTCATTCACTGATCAGAAGGAGATGAGTAAGGATAAATTATTATAATTTGGGTGTTGATTATGTCAGTCATGATATGACTAAACTTGGCGAAAGCGAAAGTTTCTTCGTCGTTACTTGCTAATCAGTTGAAGATGAGTGAGGAGATGAAACCAATTTTTTTGCAGTTTGAGATGATTCTATTTTGCATTCAGCGGAAGTGTTTTCATCATATCATTCCTAATAAGTGGTGAGTCTTTAGAAATCAGCGTACAGTAGTGTTAACATTGTACGAGGTGATCAACGTAAACAGATCCGTGTATTAGAGGTGAAAAGATGTTTCGTTAGGCGTCACCACAAAATGATGCTAGCTGCATTTTGAGTAACGAAAACTGACAGAATAATGTTCAGTCGGGCGTCACCACAAAATGATGCTATTAACATTTTGAGTAACAAAAACCAACAGAAGAATCTTATGACAGCAATGCTCGAATAAAAAGTTTGAATGGAGGAGTTACCACGTTGATCACACGAAGAATATTACTGCATTTGATTTGCCAAGAAATTGAGTTGCCGAGTATATCGCGAGGATTAACGTGGAGTATGGAGAATTGACATTGTCTTATAAACGCCAAAACACACTGACCCGCCTGAAAAAGTAAAATATTAGAGGACAGCCGTCTCGATGAGATAACTTCTGCAGCTAAAGCTGTTTACTTAATGTGTAAAATATTTGAAGAATGAATAGCTCATTCCAAGAACAATTGAGGCGTATAGTAACATAGTGACGTAAACGCCACAAACGAAAACGTGAGAAAAACGCAATCAAAGTTTTGCGACTTTCAGAATGCGATATGTCTGCAATGAATCAAGTTAGGAAGCTAGGATTGGTATTAAATTGACCGTGAGCATGTCTGCAATCATATTATCTACGTAAAATAATTAAGTTATGTATGTATTCTGAAATATGAAACGATGACTGCGTCTTTCTCTAATCAAAATTCATACTATAGAACAAATTGGTGCATCACATTACTTAAAAATAGCAGTAGCACTCAAAACCCCATAAAGAGACCGCCAAAGGTATTGTTCGTTACTTTATACATCAAGGTGTGTATTTTTAAAAGGTAAGTAAGACAAAATAGTACGAAAATGGACCAATGGTAATGATGAGGATAGTGAATGAGTAAGAAAATAAAGCAAAAAATTTTACCAACCTGCAAAATTTTGTCCGAGACGCCCAAAGGTATCGTTTGTTTGTTTATACACCAAGGTAAGTATCTTTAAAAAGTAAGTTAGACAAGATAATATGATATACCTGCGAATGTAGAAGAATGTATGCCTGTGACGCATTTTAATGTTATTTACACGGACTTTCGATGCGCCTCAATTTTATCCTCCCATGACGTCCCCGGATAGCTGACGTCGAGACGCAGATAGTGGTATAATAATCCCGATTTTGCCCAGAATGTCGCTTGCGTCACTATGTTACTACATGCCCCAACTATACTAAATATAAATGCTAATCATTGAATAAGGACTATAGTGAATAAAATAATAATGTCATGAGTGATTATGCCTAGCTATGGATGATCTGTTTATAGCAGAGATGTTTTCATTTTTTAATGTCAAAAATCATGACGTCTTCTATATTATGCGAGGAACAATCGATCGTTGACTTTAGCACTGTTGCAGAAGGTTCATACTCGTTATTTTTGCGCACCAAATGTAATCTAAATGGAATGTCAGGACTGATTATACCTAGCTGAGGATGATATGTCTAGACCAGCAATGTTCTCATTTTCTTAACTAACAAAAAATAACATTGCCGCATATATTATGTAGGAACAACCGAGAGTTGATTATAGCACTGTTTCAGAAGGTCCCCACTCGTTATTGTTGCACACTAAGTGTAATGTATTGTGTGTTCCGTTTGTACATGATGATCGAGCTAAAGCCTTAGCAAATGCAGAAGATAATGCTCTTTGTTGTCATGCACTTAATATCCTGTGTTGGGACGAATTCTACGCTACCTTAGTAGAAATACAGAAAGTTTCTTATTAATCTAGTTGTCAGAATTGTAATGTATATCTCATGTCTATGGTCAAGAACTTTACAAAGCCAAGAGGTAAATTTCTTTCTCGCATGCCAAGGTAATAGTTGAGTGAAATATGACTCGAAGGATTGCAAATCAGAATTGGCCACCTGTAATACACGTGCGCATTTCCATCCGGCCGTTTGTGAACCATCCAAAACATACTATTGTTTAATTCCGTCTGATCAAGAGCTCAGATCGTAAGGCGATGGAAACATCAATCACACCCCACCAAGCGGAATATCATTTGTTAAGCATTGTCTATTAACCGCTCAAGAAATCAATAAAACAAGGACAAGATGCCAACACCGTCAAAAAAAATATTACAGCCGTGTGCTGCAATTAATATTGGAAAACATTCCAGGAAAATGAATGGTAAAGTACTTCGACATCAGCAGGATGAAAGTTAAATGCATATATATAAGTTGTGTGTATTGAGCAACCATAAATGTGTTGGACAGAGATACGTTAGGGTTTATGTACATGTATTATTCCCATGTTAAATTATTAATGTTGTCTTGGTGATGAGTTGCGCAATATGAAAATATTTCGAACATGTATTAGGTAGCGAACAATGTGGAAATGTGAGAGTCGCAAATGTGTTGGGTGTGTAATCAAAGGGTATAATGTGTCATTATTCTAAATGAGGAAGGAACTGATAATATTAGAAAAAGTTAGAAAATGATGGACTAATTTTTCATCTACAATGTTACGGGAGAAATTTGACTTTGCAAGTCCAATTTCTTTTCTCCAAGAGACGGTATGTGAATGTGAATGTGTCACGCGGTGACACATAGGCAGTGAAGGGAAAGAATATAAACAATCGACAAGACGGGTAGCTAGAAGTTGAAAATGCCAGTAAAGCTCGAGTACGAAATTAACATTCCACACTTGAGAACAGAACGAGTGTAGTATGTATATGCTTACATGACTCAACCGCACGTCAAACACAAGTAAATTTATAGAAGAAACCTCGGTGATTCTTCGAGAAAGACGCTGTTCTGTAAAAGTCGATTTCATTGCAGAGTGGGCAGAGCATATCATAGGTGTTTAGAAACCTTCTTCATACTATTGGACGAACAAGGACATTGGAAAGAAGAAACCAAACGAGGGAAGAGTAAGCTCGTATAAAACATTAGGGACGCTAGGAGTGAGGGCGGACTTGAAGATAGATTTTTGCGAGAGGAGGTGCATAACCTGCTTGTAACCATGTAGGGTAAATTTGACGCCATGAGAATGATGGGTGGGGCAAGTAACAAATTAATTCTAAGCTAACTAAATATAACCATTATGACAACGGGCATCAGCCGATTTTACACGTACACTAAGATGGGTGCATTGAGGGAATTCATATTTGTGCATTGTTGCAGCACCTAGGTGGCACATAGAGCAGGGAATACATGCTGCAATGTGGATCGGAGAAGCAATCACTTGCAGTAAATGCGAATGAGTTAATTGAACCGTAATGGAGGAATACAGCATGTACTGTTTGTAGGTGTTATTTACGAGTGTTAAATTATAGTATTCTCTCAACCAGTGATGAATCTTCAGTGTAAATACAAAGTGCTCAGGTTGATTCAAGGTAAAATAAGGTCAGCGATTGAGAAGAATTTCGTAATTTTGATGTAACAGCTTTCATCGAATTTTGTTTGTTCAGTGTCGTACCTAACCACTCAGTGGTTAAGAACACGATTAATCTGCTTTAATACGGCATAATATTTGTAGTTCATCAGACAGAATACGGTAAACTGCTTCCATTACTCATTTCGTGACCATTAGAATCAAACATGGGAAACTTTCTGAGTTTGTTTATTAGTCTTTCTCACGTCTGCCATTAGAAAATGAGAACCTTTTAATTATTTCATGAAGAGATTGATGACCCTCCAAAGGCAATCGTGTCATGTTTTTTTTCATTTGTTTAAGTAGGTCATTTACAAGTGTTGATTAAAAATAACGAAAGAAATCAACATGAAGAAAAATCTTGAATTTGAAACCAAGACTCACGTTAATTTTTGAGAGAGAAAATAATTCGTTATAACCCAGGGGTGTTCAAACTAAGGACTACGGGCCAACTGCGGCTTATGACCCAGTTTCATTGGCCCGTATGAAATGAAAATATAATTGAATATGGTCCGCTCAAGAAGCTGGAGCGCAACACAATTATGGGTGCAGTTCACCGTCTCGACACCAGGTGGATCAAGTCAGCAGGTCTACACTCAATCTAAACTCGATCCAAGCCGACTATAGAAGCGATTTTCAAACGCAGAAGTTCTTGAATACAGGGAGTACAGGAAAATATAACAAATAGCAATCGATAATGTGTACATAGGTAACAGAGAGCGAATGAGAAGCTCTTAACATCCACTGTATAATCCACCGAGAAGCAATTTTTGCTACGACTGTCAATCTGGACGATGTGATGACCACTGTTGTAAAAACTGTCGACATAATTCGAGCTCGAGGACTTTTTCATACAGCGTTTCAAGTATTCTTATCTGCTATGGATGCTGACTGCAAAGAAGTACGCTACCACTCAGATGTGCGCTGGCTCAGCTGCGGTTGTGCTACAAAGGTTTTATTTTTCTGATGCCAGAAATTGGCGAGTTTTTAAAAGAGAAGGGTAGACCTCTCGCTAAACTGAGTGATACTCTTTGGCAGACAGACTTGGCATTTTTAGTTGATCTTACTCATCATCTGAATACTCTGAACACGAATCTACAAGGGAAAGATCAGTTAGTGCAGCACCTGTATGCGCACATGAAAGCCTTCTGTTTAAAGATCTGCATGTTTGGGACACAACTACGAAACTTCAATTCTGCGCACTCCCCCACGTTCTCCAAAAACTGACCTTTCTGCTAAAAAGGAGAAATATACGTCTAAGATTTCATTTCTCGAGACAGATTTCAACCAGCGTTTTCAAGATTTTTCTGTCATAGAAAAGCAAATCAAACTGTTCTCAAATCTCTTTTTGGTGGATGCAGAAAAAATGGAAGAAAGTCTTGAGTTAGAACTGATTGAAATGCAGTATGACAATTTTCTGAAAAGTCAGCACCAGCTTCTCTCTCTCCCTGACTTTTATCGGAGTTTGGATAATGCCAAGTTTCCTCTGATGAAATGCCACGCAAAACGAATGATGAGCCTGTTCAGCTCAACATACATGTAGTCAAAGTGCTGGAACGATTGCTCCTGCCGCATCTGACGGCAGCCATCCCTCTCTCAGATTCCCAACATGGCTTCACTCCACCACCTCCGCCCTACTTCCCCTAAGTCACACTATAGCTGTTGGTTTCAACCAGCACCGTCCTCCCCTCCGCACAACTATCATGGCCATAGACTTTTCCAAAGCTTTTGACACCGTTCCCCACCCCCAACTCATCTCCCAAATCTCTTCACTACCCCTCAACCACCACATAGTCCGCTGGCTGGTCTGCTACCTCAAAGGCAGATCAGCCAAATGCTCCTACCAGCACCACCTCTCCTCCTCTAGACCCGTCTTAGCGGGCGTCCCCCAGGGTTCTGTTATATCTCCAGCACTTTTCAACCTATTCGTCTCCGACTACCCTCCCACTGCACCTCTCATCACTTCATACGCTGACGACTTCACAGCAGTAGCAACGACAACCAAAATCCCTGATGCCTCCGCCATCCTCTCCGCCCATTCCACTGATGTCATCACATGGGCCCAACAAAAGGGCCTCACAGTATCAATAGCCAAGTCCCAATCTTCTGTTTTCACTCCTGACACCCACCAGTCCCGCACCAACCCTCACGTCATCTGGGAGGGGACAGACCTAACACACTGTCGGTCCCCCAAAATCCTGGGAATTACCTTTGACCCCACTTCACCTTTACCCCTCACATAAATTCAATCTGTGAAAGGGCCCGACATAGGTTAAACATCCTAAAAGCTCTTGCTGGTTCCTCCTGGGGCCAGCAAAAAGAAACCATCACTCTCACATACAAGGCCCTCATCAACTCAATAGTCACCTACGCAGCTCCCATCTGGTTCCCCAACGCTTCCCCCTCATCTATAGCAAAACTCCAAACAATCCAGAACGCCGCCCTTCGAATAGCCTCCGGATTCCACAAAATGGCTTCCGCCTCGCACCTTCACAGGGAGACGGGGGTCCTTCCTGTGGCCGACCACCTCTCTCTCCTTTGCTCCCAGTACCTCCTCAGCTCCCTTCGCCCTCACCACCCCAACTACCTCACAGTCACCCAACCCTCCGGCCCTCGTAACATGAAACACACCCTCCAATCCCGCTTCCTACCCTCAATAGCTCACCTTCTATCTCCAAACGGGGACTGCCTTCCCTCCACCTATAGGCAAGCCCTAAACTCCCTGCACTCCTCAGCAGTTCAGCAGGCCATCTCTGCAGCGGGCCCCAACAGGGTCCTCCAACTGTCCCCTCCACCCATCTCTGAAGAAGAGCGATCCCTTCCCAGATCCACCCGCACTCTCCTCTCCCAACTCCGATCGGGCCACAGCAGAGCCCTGAACTCGTACCAGGCCCGAATAGGAGCAGTGCAGCACCCCACATGTCCTGCCTGCGGCGCCGCGGACCAGACCACCAGCCACATCTTCAGCTGCCCAAGCACCCCCACCCACCTTACCCCTCTAGACCTCTGGCTGAACCCAGTGTCCACGGCAGCCTTTCTCTCCAGTGTCCCTTCTTTTTCAGCCTACTTCCCTCCTCCTATCCGACCCCCACCCGAGCCTCCGCCGCACCCCTGAGTCGCCCCGGACGACCCGCTAGGCAAACAACAACAACAACAACAACATACATGTATATGTGAACAAATATTCTCTCTGGTAAATTAGTACAAAAACAGACAGAACCAAAATGATAGTGATATCAGTGAAGTTGGTGTTTCAACCACCAAACTTTCGCCTGACATGTCAGCCATCCTTCATTCCAAAGGACAGCATCACTGTTCCCACTGAGTGCAGTGTTCTTCACATGATAGGTGAGTTAAAAATACAAGCAGTATTCATGGCTGCCACGTTACCTCTAGTGTGCAGCCAGGTCCTTCGTTCATTTTTCTGTATTTGGCCCTCACTTGAAAAAGTTTGGCCACCCGTGTCATAAACCAACTGACCAAATAACAGTAGGCAATTATGTCCATATCGCCACAATGAGTTTTCGCAATGAGTGCTTGGAACTACTCTAAAAGTTTTATTTCCAGTTCCTCGCCCTCTTCAAGTACCAACAATAGAGAAAGGACGCCAGTGCACCCTATTTTTGGTGGGAAATATAAAAGAACAATTTAGGGTTAAACTCAAATGTGAGTGCATGCTGTGTGGCCAAACGATCTCAGCCGCCATGAACAGCACAACAGACCTTTGCATTCATATTAAGGTAAGTAAGATCTTTTATTGTATTATCATAAGTTATACAATTTTTTGTTAAGTTAACAACTCTTTTCATTTTATGAGAGTAAGTTTGTATTTCTTATTAATTGACGACTGTTTTCTAATGGACACAAGAAAAATTAATGGAAAGTATTTTAATGTAAATCCAAGGGTTATTTCTGTGTGGCAAATAGTAATTAATAATTTTAAACTATTTGCTTTTATTTCATGAGTTATGATGTCTCAGTCACTTGTTCGAAAAAAATTTGTCATAATTAAATTCTTTTTGTTCTTTTTTCTATGAGGTTGATATTTCATCCATAATCTATTGTGGGGTGAAATTTCATCTCTGAGCTGAATTCAATATATATTTTATCCTAAAATAATATTCGTGTTCTACTTGCGGTATTCTCAAAATTCTGAGCACCATTTTCGTCAATATTTACAGTGAAAGCATTTTGTGAGGTTAAAAATAGCTCTACTTCCAGATGGAATTCACTCCATCCCAATACGAATTTTTTCGTCGGTTTACCGGAGATAATCATCGATTTGCGGTGATAATCATCGTTTATAGTAGGAACTTACGACGATAGAAATAGTACCGGTTATTACCGGTAATTATAGGTATTTCCAGACGATGAAATGTTCGCCGACGATATTGACCGGTCTTTACAGTCTTATTCCTACCGTCATTCCAAGCATAGGGAAAAGACGATAAAAATAGTCTTTTTCCGATAATAATTACCAGTTTATCGTAAGATATCATCGGTTTATCGTAAGAAAAGGCGATAATAACCGGTTAATGCTGACGAAAATTAACGCCGGTCAGACGATAAAATTTGGATTGGGATGGCACCCTAACTCTGCTACTGAAACACAAAGATAAGCTCAATGAACTTTTTACTGCACTAGAGCTCCCAACCCTGAAAACCTCGGAAATAGAATTCAATTATGAATATATTTGTGTTTTGGGACCCATAGCTACTGCAATCGACCACCTGCAAGGAAAAGAGGCCATTCTCTACGGACACTTCTTACCAACTCTCCTTACTGTGTAGAATCAACTCAATGAACTGAAGTCACAGCAGTTAAAACATTGTGTCCCACTCATACAGGCAGTTTCTCAGGGCTTTCAGAAAAGATCTCAAAAATACCTTCAGCTAGTTGATGAACCAGACGTTCATGACGCTATATTGGCAGTAACCACTCATCCTTACTTCAAGTTGTAATGGGTGTATATCAACAAAGCGTGGGACTGCGAGAGTAAAATGACTCCACTGAAATATGACCTCACAATTTCTGCCTCGATATTCCAGTCTGCAAGTTCAGGCGATGCCTCAGAGGAAGCAAGCTCGACGTGATCCGGAGATGAGTATTTCGGCTTCAAAAAGAAAAGCTCATTCAGCGAATCCTCAGTACGCATGACGGTTTTGACGTATTTCAACGACAGTGACAAAAACATTGAAAGCTGCAAATGGCATCCTCATATTCTAAAAATGTTTCTTCATTTTAACACAACTTTGCCGTTTTCTACTCCGGTCGAAAGGTTATTCTCTCTTGCTGGCTTAACGTTAACTAGAAATAAAACTTGACAAAACTGTGGAACAGGTAATATTATTGCGTTCTAATAAAAAATTTTAATAGTTCAATCCAAGTTCTGAGTTTTTGAACAGTATTTTCGCTGTGTGAGTTTCTTATGGGAATTTAAAGTTTAGCAGGAATAAAATTTATGCATGACTTTTATACTCTTTAATAGAATATATCATATCAAGAACACATAACCACTTTGTTTAGGAGAGTGAAAGTTTCGTCTAATATTATGTTACTCCAGCTAAAAATTAAATTCTTATAAAAATGAAATTTGAAAGTCCCTATTTTGATACATTTTATATCAAAATAGAATTATAATTAAGTATTATTTGATTTAGATAATACATTGGATATTTAGTTTTTCAGAATTTTCAGGTCACCAGATTAAATTCAATGGTGTTGTACCTCCGCAGCCGTTGCAAAGACGTTTCAGCAGGAGCAGAGAGCATTTTAAAGAAATAAAAATGAAAAAATGGCTCTATAGATTACGAATCGAAGACATTTGTGCAGGTCAGTTCTGAGACCTTCACCACGAGAAAGACACAGGAGCAGAAAACTGATGAATAAGGTCTACTTTATACTTCCATAATAACTAAACCTACAAAAGGCTCTTGCAACCAACATTGGTTACAATGAGGTAGGTAGCTTGATTGAATTCCAGCCGAGGAATACTAAATTCCTAAGGCACGCTGACGAGGATAAACAGTATCAGCGTCCCTCCTTAGATGCCGCTCGAAAATCCTATGTCTCCCCCCACCTGAAGAATGCTGTTCCAAAAATAACCAACGGACCATCCCCATGATCATACCCCCAGGGGGCTTTTCATGGAATGCATCTGAAAGGACTGTAACTAAATTGTGACTGCATATATATATATATATATATATATATATATATATATATATATATATATATATATATATATATATATATATATATATATATATATATATATATATATATATATATATACAGTATTTGATAAAATTCTTTGGCACATCGTCATACATCAGCTAGTTAGGAAAATAATGCGCGATAATAGAGGTAGGATGCTACAAAACTGCATTGATGTTTGTTTTAAAAGTTAAATGAAAACAGTAATTTTAGGTAAAATACTTTCTACCTTTTTTTCACTCATTTTTGCATGTGATTTATACGCTTCAGGGATCGAGCCAAATTTTTACACAATATCAATCCTTAGTTCTGTAGCTTGAAATTCTAGTCACGTTTCAATTGAAGTGAAACTAGTTTCTTATACGAAAGTGACACCAAGATTTTATAACAAATACAAAAGTATTTGAATACATTTCTTGTATTTAGTATTTAAATACATTTGAACGATGTACTTAGTATTTAAGTATATTTAATGTTTTTAGTGCCCATAACTGGGCACTGACCACCTTCCTCTTTCTGGGTCTTCTACTTTTACTCTTTCGACTACTTTCTTAACCATGGATATTGCATGCTTGCGTACCAAGTCTTCCTCGTGTGATCCTTTAGCACTTCTTTTAATGTAACTACAGGCGATACGCAACCATTCCGCTATGGGGTAGTGCCCCACTGACGTCCCGCAGGCGGAAAACAACTCCCTCCATGTGAGTGTATCGACAATTTCCAGTATTTTATTGATGCTATGAAACACATATTCCCTCCGACGTTTGATCCCCGCAGCCCTAAGACTGCGCCTCCATTCAACGCTTTCAGTGCCTTTGTAGTGAATCGCACGACTCCACTACAAGCAAGTCTCACGACGAGGCTAGCTGTTGGGACAGAAGAAGTGAATCCCGAACGAGGCTAGCTGTCATTAGCCAATAAGCGGTCATGTTTCGAAATTTTAATTTATATAACTTTAAATCTATTGCATATAATTCGGTTCTGTAAAAATATTTTTTTGAATACAGCTTTTGTCTATCAATGTTAGAAATTTCATTTAATTATCTCTCATGGTATTCGTACAGTAGCAATTTCACACTGCCTACGGAAAAGCCTTTTT
>VCRD01001162.1:27131-45235 GCA_006783055.1 Trinorchestia longiramus | reverse complement strand
ACTGATAAATGTAAGTTTATTAACAAAATATTTTTTACAGAACCGAATTACATGCAATAGCTTTAAAGTTAAGAACGGTTAAGAGAGCTTTTTGGCACCCGCATTGTAGCATTGAGTCATGATATTGAATGGCCACCCAGATCCCCGGATTTAACTCCCTGCGACTACTTTCTATGGGGATATTTGAAGAATAAAGTCTACTGCAGGCCTCCGGAAAATATAAACCAGTTTCGTGAAAAAATAAAGCATGAAGTAAATTTGCTCAAAAATAATCCAGAAATGATCAAGAGAGCCATGAGAGCAATGAGATCGAGAGCTCAATTATGCTTTGATAGGAATGGAAGACACGTGGAAGGTAATGGGCCTTAAAGAAATAATTCCAAATATTTATTTTTTATCATCGAATCATTTTACTATAAATGAATTAAAAGGATTAAATCATATTTGTTATAATAAAATAAATGTTATCTGAAATCTAATTTATGCTCTTTTACCCTTGCGCAAAAAGGCTTTTCCGTAGGCAGTGTGAAATTGCTACTGTACGAATACCATGAGAGATAATTAAATGAAATTTCTAACATTGATAGACAAAAGCTGTATTCAAAAAAATATTTTTACAGAACCGAATTATATGCAATAGATTTAAAGTTATACATATAAATTAAAATTTCGGGCCTCTTTTTTGTGGGACACCCTGTATAATGGGGCTGCAGTGCTCGGCGTCACACACTCTCCACCAAGAACTTTCAAAGTTAACATATAAACTAAGAACTCTCATAACCTTCAGAAATCAACACAAGCCGACAGCAGAGCAAAGGAAGCAGAAACCATTCGTCCTGTCTGCGGACAGGATGGGCTTTAAAAACCCATGCACTAACATGAAGTGCACGTTACCAACTCGCCACGCGCTCCAACTCTATACACCCCAGCGTACTACCGGCAAGATGTCAGTACGTCAACACCACAACGTCAAGACGTGTGCAAAGAAGAATCAACAATTTATGTCATATTCAAATGCTAAATACAAAGTATTAAACTCATCCTGCCTTTAATTGCCTTTTCTCCTATTGGGTTCCTCAACGGTCCCTTACTCCCTCAGGCGCTCACTCCGAGTAAGACACAACATAAAGATATTCAATGTCTGCCTGGAGATAAGAGAAGTCTTAGGGTTGGGACTGGAGAGTGATAATAAGATTACTATACCTTCGTTATCGACCTAAATTTATTAAGATGGCTGACTACCTCTATAACTGAAACTTCGTTCTCTTCGACGAGGGTATCATCAATATACAAACTGGTAGCGTTTTTAATTCTTTCATCTATGCTCAACACGTGTTTCAACACTTGTGACATGGTGCAGAGGCCCTTTCAACACCTAGGCGGGTAAGGTAGAACGTTTGCCCTTTATATTGTACTAACTGGAAGTGCCACAGTTCCTTATTAACTCTTAATTTCAAGTAAGCTTCTTTCAGGTTTACTTATTAACATTTTTTGCCAGCACGTCGCCATTAGCACAATGTCCTGTAACAACGATCGATCACATCATGACCATTATGGCACGCAACATGCGGATTTAGTTCGCGAAAATTCAACACTAGCCTCACCTTGTTCTTTGTATGCTGCTCTACCGCCATCACCACAAAAACACCTGCATCAACCGTTTCTTTCCACGGTAGAAAAATAGCATCTGCAATCCACCTGTCAATGTTTTCTAATTCCTCCTTTTTTGCACCAGTTAGCGTCCCTTCGTAACAGGTTGATCATTCTTCTAACGCCTCTTCACTGTACAATCCTCTCCAATAAAGTCTGCAGTCATCTATGACCAACCACCTTTGCACTCCTTTCTTAACGGCCTGCTCTATTGCCTGGCATGCCATTTCCACTCTAGTTAAGCCAAAATCCACCTTCCCGCGCTTATACGTTACTCCACCCAGCCTGTCAATGACGTCAGTACCAAGCACTACATCCACACCGTCAACCAACCGGCTGGACATCACGGCTCAAGCGACTACCAGCATTTTTCCTTTAACCACTATCCTCATACGATTCGCAACTTTACACTCACGTTTTCAACCATCGCAAGCCCTGATGCTCGCATCACCATCACATTAGGCTATATACTTAGAATGGATGACCGTCATGGTGTATCTTGTATCTAACAGCGCCCTCACAGGGTCTTTATTAACATTTCCACAATAGGTAAACCACCTCCACACGCCTTCACCTCAGTAGAATAACTACAGGCGCAATAGTCACTCCTTACTTGTTTTCCGAAATTTGCTGTTGACACTTACTGACGATATGACAGCTTGTCGCATTCAAAAGATCTCACTACTTGCTTCTTGCAATTCCTAATCATGTGATGGCCACCACACTGGCCATCACTGGTATTGCCCCCTAAACTGGCCAGTGCCGGCTTTACTCTGTTTCTCTCCCGCCGCTTCCCCTAGCGTCATAGCTACTATGCCACCTCGCTGATTGGCAGCAAAAATTCTAGCTTGAGTAACTCATGTCAACACCAATGTGGTCTGGCAACTCTTTTATAAAAGACAGCTTGATTGCCCTGTCTCACCGTACATCACCATTCAACGCCAACCTTACTACGCGTTTCAGTTCATTAGCAAATGCATCCACAGGTTCTCCAGCCTTCTTCATGTAGAGTAGTTAATCATATGGAACAAAGGAATCGTCGGCGAAAGCAATCTGTAATTTCTCTTTAATCTCTTCTGCACTTACTTTGTTCCCGTTACTCAATTCCACATACAACGCCAGCCCATCACCTTCTAGATACAATTAGATAAATATGGTTAAATCAGATACTTTCTACAGTTGAGCAGCCCAGGTGATTTTCTCTAATCAAGTTATCACATCACTATCGCCAGTAAATGGCCTGATAAAATTTGAAACACCACTTGCCATTTTATGGTATGCCTGGATAGCTCGTTAATTAGCCTAATGGTGAAACTCTACGGTACTTTATCATACATGTTCTCTCACCTCTGTTTGTTTTGTTCTTCGCTAGGTGATGCTCCGCGTGTCTAACGTAGAGCCGGTGCTGCTTCTTTTGACAGTGCAGGACTGAGCTCAACAAAAACAAAAGAACCAGAAACTGTGGCACACAACCTCCCCTCAAACGACAAGCATTCTTAAACCAGTGTAATCACTGAATCTACTTAGTCTAATATTCTAAGAGTACAAATCTCTACGAAAACGAATTATTTCAACACACAACCAGTACCTCCAACAAGCAGCCGAGTCTCTTTTCACTCCGACGCACAACTCAACGACACCAACGCGCTCAACCAACTGACCAGCTTGTACCACCCACAGTCTGTCGTAGAAGTATAGGCGTCTACAATTTGGTTAACAACTACAAATTTAAATATTATGCTATATATCCAATCAGGACAAATTAAGCCAGAGGGATGCTGTTATATACCACTTAAAAAATATATTTTCATTTTATCTTTGTCGTTGTACAGGGTGGCCCATAAGTAAGGTACCTTTGTAAAACTATTATAGCTATACAACTACAAATGGTAAAGATATATGATTATTCAGAATGAATGAGGAGATTTCAAAGTTATCTACCAGCGTATCAGGTTTACCGACAATCACAACACATTGCCCAAAAAATTCATAAAATCCCCACCTCCCCCAAAATGAATCGCTACGTAATGGAACAACGAGCAAAAATAGTACAACTTTACTTCCGATGTAATCGTTCGGTTACTGCAGTTCAGAGGAATTACAGGAATATTGATGGTATTGAAAGAAGTCCTTCGAAGAAGTCTATAAAAAACTGGTATTGAAATTTAGCTTCAAGGACATATTCAAGGACATCAGCAAACAGACAACGTTGTGGCAGGCCACTGACCATACGAACGGGTGCTTCAATTAAGTTTGCTGCAACGAGTGTTGCTGATCGGCCCGAAACGTCAACTAGGAGACGTTCAATTCAACTGAGAATGTCCCGTACTTTACTGCAGCGTACTTTGGTGAAAGACCTAAAGTATTATCCATATAAAATTCAAATAACTCAAGAACTCCATTCTACGGACTACCAAAAGCGATTAGATTTTGCTAATAGATTTCTGCAACTTGCAAAAAATGAAACCTTTGTAAAGAATTTAATAATGACTGGTGAAGCACATTTTCATCCCAATGGTTTTGTTAATACGCAAAATTGCAGATTGTGAGCTTCAGAATAGCCAAAAAAATTCATGAACGTCCACTTCACCCAGCTAAAATTTCAGTATGGTGTGGCATCACGTCTTCGAGGATCATTGAACCATATTTTTTGAAGATGCTAATGGTGATGCAATTTGTGTATATGGAAACCTATATAGACCGATGATTCAAGAATATTCTATGCCTGTATTTGGAGATAATAACACAGAGATTACCTTTTTTCAACAAGATGGAGCTACAGTGCACACAGCGAAAGAAACAATGCGAATGTTAAAAGCAATTTTTCGAAACAGAATAATTTCTCGTTTTGGTGATATACTGTGGCCGCCTCGATCTCCAGATCTAAGTGCTCCTGATTATTTTCTCCGAGGATACTTGAAAGGAAATGTTCACATTAAAATGCCTGATACTTTACAACAATTGAAACTAAACATCATTCAAGAGATCAACGACATTTTACCAGAGACAATAAGGAAAGTAATGAACAGCACCGTTGAAAGAGCACGCCATTGTTTGATTAATATTGGAGGTCGTTTAAAAGATATTGTATTCCATAGTTAAACGTATTTTATTGTTTCATTTATAAATTTATACTAAACTTGAAATTTCTTTTTTCATTCTGAATTAATCAAATCTCTTTACCATTTTTAGTTTTATAGCTATCATGATTTTGAAAAGGTACCTTACTTATGGGCTACCCTGTACATACGCTTAGTTGTAACTCTTTCAAAGCCTACATCAGTCAGTGCCTCAGTTAATTCCTCACTGCAGGTGCCCTCCCCAAAAATCCCGATTTCTCCCACTGAAGTAGTTTGGTTTACCGGCTGGCGGCACTTCACCTTCCATGCTCCAATTTTTGTAACGCTCAGAAATGGTGTAGCATCTTCATAATATTTAGTCATAGTTTTTACCAGAATTTTTCTATCTAACTTTCATGTTGGCCACTTTTCCGTCCCCAATTGCAGAATTGGCTAGAGCCTTGCTAAGTGCAAAGTCATTGGGGAAAAATTTTCTATGTATGGAGTTATCCCCCATGTCGGGTTCCACCAATATAATAGTGGGACTAATTGGGTTACTGCTCTGTGACATTCTCTCATCACTGCGCTGTGTTGGGGTAATGAGGCTTTAGGGCAAAGGAATTTTTCTCTTAATGTTGTTTTGGAGGTGAGTCGAATTTCGATTTGCGCTCTTTTTAGATACTTCGAACCTTGATGTCAATGTTTCGTGTAATATCGAAGCCCTTAGTTACGAGTGCAGTTATAGTTTCTTGCCGTTACAGTAAGGGGTGCTTCAAGGCCAGAGATAAGATCGTCTTCGTAGATTTGAGTTTTATTCATCAACGTCAGAGCCAGATTGAATATTAAATTTCGTGTTAAGACTTGGGAGTGTTACTTAGAAAACCGGGGTAAAAAACAAGGACAGAGATTTGCTGATACCACGGACAGTAGCAATATTTAGAATCAGTATAACAAAAACGATGTTACCAGACCTGAAGAATAAGTAATTAAGGATACAGTACATAATTTTATTAGCTGCTTACAGGGAATTCGTAATGGCTATTATTATTATTATTATATACCTAGTTGAACACACAGCAACTATTATCAAAATACGATATCACTGAATTAATAAATTTGCCTTTGAGTAACATGAATAAAATCAGAGCAAGATCCTTGAGCACAATTTATATCTTTTGAAAGAAAACGTGACGAGCGCAGCCGAGAGATATTGTAATACAATCTAACTGTCATGAATAAAATCAGAGCAAGATCCTTGAGCACAATTTAAATCTTTTGAAAGAAAACGTGACGAGCGCAGCCGAGAGATGTTGTAATACAACCTAACTGTCGCTATTTGACACACTATAATCCTAAAAGCGATGTGGCAATTAAATCTAACGGCTAACAGAGACATGGCACAATACGCCGTACGCAAGAGATTTGGCACAGCACTCACAAAATAAAACAAATCTCCTACCTGATCCGGATATAATACACACAAGCACGGGTGGATAACAAAACTACGCTGAAACTATAGCTTCAGGCTACACAAAAAAATACCACAATAATGCTCTTTGAACAACAGACTGCGGACTTCAAATTGAAACAGTATCGATATAATACGAATACTGCGGAAAGTAAGCAAATTACTTGCTGCATC
This sequence comes from Trinorchestia longiramus, assembly GCA_006783055.1. Classification (NCBI taxonomy): domain Eukaryota; kingdom Metazoa; phylum Arthropoda; class Malacostraca; order Amphipoda; family Talitridae; genus Trinorchestia; species Trinorchestia longiramus. The sequence continues at coordinate 38,884 of VCRD01001162.1, read as the reverse complement.
GTAAAAATTACGGTCCTTAATTAATATGGACCGTTTCAAAGAATACCAAAACAGATGCTAGTTGGACCAAAGCTATCGACAAACGTCGTTAAAAATGAACACATTTATTTATAGAGCTTACCCGTCAGATATAAGATATCACGAGAGAGGAGGAACACAGTGTATACACCACGACGTCGGAAAGGAAAATGAATTGAGAGGGTATACCGGCATCGTTAGGAGAGTTCTCTCTGAGCGACGGTTACAATTCAAATTTTTCCCTGACATATCTATTAAGATTTTAGTATCTAGTCGCTAACAAAGTGAAATTGACATAAAATTAAGTCTAAAATATTCCTAATAATAATTACATTTTTTCTAGTCGTCTCCAAGCTAATACTAGAATAAATACATAGCGGCACCACACGATCACCTTAATCAGATACAAACACAAAAACTTGGAATATCTAAATTCCGATTTTACTTAAAGTTAATTTCAACAGAATGAACAGGTATTAACGAAGAAAGCTACCGTTTTTTACCAGTATCTCCTCTGTTTCTTCATTTTGTTAGAAAAGGTCATCAGGTGTAATAATCTCGTTTGAAATTGGGCTGGAATTATTAATATTATTTCAGAAGAATCTAGGGAGCCTGTCCCCTTCCTATGCCTCTTCTTATGTGTAAAAGCTAAAAAAAAAACAATACACAAAGTTGATGACAGATATAGAAGATGCAAAAATTAAAAGCATATATAATTTGGATACTTTCAACTTAACTCACCGACTCGTTTTTTCACATACAGTCCCATGCACTTCTTCTTCTTCTTCTATGTCATGTTAATTTGGAGCTCCGAAACCTAGTCCATGTAGACCCAGGTCAGAGGGTAGGTTGCGTTTTTCCTCTGTTTACAATGTGTACAACCTGCAAAAGGGGAGAGAATTTCAAATATTTAAGAAAGGATGGGAAGAGACTCAGTTATTCAAGATTCTATAAAATTTTACTATAAAGAATATTTCATAGTCCCAAATACAATTCCCTAGTTATTTGTATACTACATTCAAGGTCTACTGTTAATTACCTGACCCAGTACCGCACGTGAGTTGATATAACTACAGAATGTCCAGCCTGGATGGCGCAGCCAGGGTGACGTTTCTATGAATCGCAATCATTGCAAGAAGAACTCAGTGCTTAGGAATGACACAATCAGCTTTGGCAAAACACTCGTGAAAACCAGAGCGAATCAGGTTCTCCTTTGGATTTTTGATCATACCCATTTACTTGGTCCTATATATTTTCTAATTTGTGAATTTTTTCCAGGTGTCGGAAAAGAGCCTCCACGATTAATTTTGGTACGTTTTCCGGGAAGGGGCCACCTCCTAATGTTTTTTAGGGAAGCAGGAACATTTAGAGGTTAGTGTTAGTTAGGTTCGTACGTTGATCAGAATAGTTCAAACAATTAAGGAGCAAATGTTCTATAGTTTCTACTCTACCAAATGGTCAATGGGGATTGTCAATTTGGTTGAAACGGAACAATTGGGACTTGAAACCTATATGGCCAACCTAAAGTCTAACCAAAGCAGTTTCTACACGACGATTCTTATGGGAAGCGCAGGGCCATCTACCATAACGGTCTCTAATTTGCACAAAGTGACGCCCTTCCCGATTACACTTGCTTGTTGTAACCATGTTGTGTTCCTACGTGTTGTAAATGCATCCTATGCACGACTTACAGTTTCCTCCTTACAGTAAAGTGTCATTGTGCGGTATCACAGTAAATGTGGCACTTTAGCAGCACTGTCTGCAGCCTTATTAACTGCCACACCTCTATGGCCTGGAATAAACTGCATTCTAATACAATGAGAAGAAATTATGTTAATCAACTTGTTTTGTATATTGCAGACCAGAGGAATGTAGTATTTAGGTCTTGTGCAGCCACCGTAGTCGAGTGGTATGCGGCCCGTGTTCTGTATCGGGTCTCTGCTTGTGCAGAAAGACTGCGTGCGGGTTCGAAACCCGGCAATGAATACGAGCTATTTCTCGTTTCACGCCGTGAGCTCGCACTTATCGGTAAGACCTCAACTCATCGCCCATGGACACATCCCAGGATCATCGCATGGAGCTCACCATCATCCTTACTCTAAGAATGTTAACCTTAAGAATTTAAAAACCAATGTACTAAATGTCTATGTACTTGATTGGAAATAAAGATTGTTGTTGTTGTTTGTGTTGCAAATCAAATATAGAGAGCTCAATGAGTCTGTGAAAATAACATTGATCAGAGGGGCCAGTATTCTCCGAGATCCACGACAGGGCTCCACTGATGGCATATAGCTCACACTCTATTATCTATTTTTGTGGGCGAAGTTTCCAGTTTAGCGTGACTCCTTTAGAGGAGACTTCAACTGCAGCTGCGGAAGAACAAGTAGGCTGGGTAACTCGCAAACCATCTATTCATATATAGGTATGAAATCTGAAAACTTTGAATCCATTAGTTCATTATAGGTTTGGATAACTGATTGGGAAGTTAATGAAGACACAGAAGAAGGTAAAAATTCAGTCAGAATACAGTCATCCGTCTTGAACCAAGGAAGGAGAGGCGAGATTTTTGGAGCTTCATTTGCAGGAGTTGGGAGGCCAACTTTAGGAAAAATAGCCCTTGCACATAAGATGAAGGGAAGCAATAGGGAAGAAGAATCCATGAGGAGTATTTAGCCTCTAAACCAGCTCAGAAGTGGTAACGTTGAGAGGCAGCTGGAGCAGTCGACAGTAGTACCTGCATGCTATTTCTTCTCAGTGTTGAGCCAAAGCTGGGATGTCAGCTTTATTTCAAGGGAAGTGATAGGGCTAGTTTACGGCACCCATTCGCAATACGCAGGCATTAGTTCTGGATACTGTTCAACTTTGAGAAACTTGGTGGAGGCTGTTGTTCCATATGATGGTGCATCATAATCAAGACGACTGCGAACTAGAGCTTTATACAGTTTTAGCAACACCTCGCGGTCAGCATCTCTGTGCCCATGGGATATCCACTGCAGTAGATTAAGAATTGGAATGGAGGTTTGTTCCAAGTAATTTATTTGAGGTTCCAATCGAAGGTGGGGCATCTAAAACTGCTCCAAGATATTTATATTTTGTTCAAAAATTAGAGATTGTCTGCACCAGAAAATACGGAGTGGAGTAATCCTTTTATCAATGAAGTGCATGGTTTTTGTTTTTATACGATTTATTTTAAAGCTCCACTGTGGCACCCATTTATAAATGGAGTTTAGTTGCACTTGAAGTTTGTTGGTTGCGACACACAGGTTCTTATGTGCTGTAAAAAAGGTTAGGTCAAAGGTTATGTTCACATGACTCCACCCCTGTTCGAATTGGAATATTAGACATCATTATATTGTAGAGCATGGGTGACAATAGACCTTGCAAAACACCGCTTTTAGCTCTTCTTACTAAGGAGTGAGAGCCCTCAAAGTAGACCTGAAAAGAGTGGCTAGTTAGGTAGGAGTGCAACCATCGCAGAATTGGCTCCCGCACTCCAAACAAACTCAGTTTGTAACGGAATCCTGTGGCCAGACTGTGTTAAAACAAACAAACAACTTTATTTCCAATCAAGTACACAGTACATAGACATTAGTACATTGGTTTTTCAAATTCTTAAGGTTAACATTCTTAGAGTAAGGATGATGGTGAGCTCCATGCGACGATCCTGGGATGTGTCCATGGGCGGGGAGTTGAGTTGAGGGCTTACCGATAAGTGCGAGCTCACGGCGCGAAACGAGAAACAGCTCGTATTCATTGCCGGGTTTCGAAAAGCGTTGGCCAAATCTACAAAGAGTCATAGTAATATTTATTTTCCGGGAATAGTTCGATCGAATAGAGGCCTCCAGACGAGCAACATGATCGACTACCGCTAGCTGCTGTCTAAATACCCCTTGTGTACTTCTAAAGGCTCTATTTTGTTTTAACACATTCATTGCGGTTGCCTAGCCGGTGCAAATCTTTACTTTGTGCATACAGTCACTAGAAAGCTTTGAAAAAATTACAGAACCTAACCTGAGTGACCCACCGGTGGGTCATACCGCAATGAATGTGTTAAATTAAAGGTAAGGCGTTGGGCTATCATACCTTCCATCAGTTTTAGGATGCAAGAGAGCAAGGACGTAGGGCGAAAGGATTCAAGAGAAGTTAAAGTTTTGGAAGGTTTAGGTATGGGAATAAATCTGGGATGGCGCCTGAACTAAGACTACTATTACATAAGTTGAGAAGCCAACTTTTATATGTATCTGGTGAATTTTTCAGGTGCTCATTGCATACAAGGTTCAATCCTGGACCAGTGTTTCTCAGAGAAGCCAGACTTCTATCTAATTCATCTGTGATAGATGGTTCATTTAAAGGAGACTGAACCGGAGTACTTAAGGCAAGAGCGAGTGGAAGCAAAACAAATTGAAGAAATGGGGTTGGAGGTGGGGAACCAAGGGTTTTTTTCAAAATGGTCAGCCTGCACATTGGCTTTAAAGCAGTGGTTCTCAACCTTTCAAATATAGCGACCCATTTTGAAACAAGCAATCAAGAAGCGACCCCAATTCTTAAGATATCTTATATATACATTCATTTTTTTGTACAACAAACTGCCATATATTGCAATTATTGAATTATAGATTATTTATTCGTGAAGTAACTACGTATATATTCCGTATATTCATAATTAATTTCAAATTTATTCATAAAAAATTCCAAATCTCAAACAAACAATAATTAATTCCAAATCAATTCAAAATTATTCGAACACACAAAGTTCCACCGTTATGTTAAGTATGTTTATGAACTGACCTCAATGAGACGGCTGGTATTGCAGTTTTTTAGCTAGCAATTCTATCCTGGGCTCCGTTGTCGATATGGCACACCTCAAGTCGTCTTCCACATTTGATTTATTTCGGTACTTGTTTTTAAGGATGAGAAGTTGGAGAATGCTCCTTCACATAAGTTGTTGGGAACGGCAATAAATTCCTTATTGCAATATCTGATATTAATAGGAATTTTTGGAAACTTTTTACCCAAAATTCTTGTAGTTGCAGTTCACCGAACCATGATTTAGCTTTAAAATTATTTTTCAAGTCGATGAATTTTTTTTCTGCTGCTTCAGTGACATCAGATACACTGGCATTGAAAGGGTTGATTGTAAGGGAGAAAGATTTGCAACATTCATTAAGAAAATAACTTCTTATTTGAACAGTAAGATTTTCCACATGCTCTTGTATCAAGCCATATAAGTTATCGATGTTAATTTCATTTGCCGCTTCTCCGACAAATTGGGCAAGTGTAGGGAACATGTATAATTTCTTTTGTTTAATTTTGGTGATCCAGAGTTCCAATTTCATTTGGAACGACGATATATTTTCAGACGAAGATATTGTCGTACTTTCCTTACCCTGTAATCCTGTATTGATACTATTAAATATCTCAAAAAATGTGGACCATGTATGCCAATTTGCACAACGTAAATTCATCAGTAAACAATGATCCATAATTGTTTAAATTTTGAGAAGTGAGAAATATTTGCAGCTCTCTTCTCAATTCGAAAAATCTCTTCAACGCCTTCCTTTTCGAGAACCACCTTACCTTTGTGTGAAACAATAGTGCTTCATTCGTTAAACCCAAATTTTCACATAAAACTTTCAAAAGCGCTGTTGCAAGTGGCCTTGATTTAACGACATTTACTGCTTTTATCACTCGGTTAAGCACTTCTTTGAATGGTTCAGGTAACGTCTTGGTAGCTAATACTTGTCAATGAATCATGCAGTGAGTCCCAATTACTTTTGGAGTTACTTTTTTAACTAACTATTGGAAACCAGACTTACAGCCGAGCATTGCAGGTGCCCCGTCAGTCCAAACTCCGCACATTTTGTTGTTAAGACTAGTAGTTGCAACTCTACAGTATTTTATAACACGAATTAGCTTACCTCTATTAGGCTTGTTCTTCAGTCAGCGTTGCTTCACATACCGGATGTATGTCCTCCAACCGTCCACGATGCGAAGTCGACAACCTTCAAAGGTGACACACAACCCCTATTCACTTGACAATTATCCCTATAATAGTGTTAGTAACTGAATCTACTTAGCCTAATATTCTACGAGTACAGATCTCCACGACAACGACTACTTCCAACGTACAACCAGCAATTCAACTTGCACCTGAGCCTTTTCTTGCTCACACCAATACGGACTCGACACACAACGAGGCCGAGCACAACCCACGACTGAGGCTGCTGCTGCCGCAGCACCCCTCACTCAATCCAAGGCGTCCCCATTGAGGTGCAAACTACTAATTTATACATTATGCTACATCTCCACGTGATTTTAAAATCACAATACTTTAGATGCATTACTTACTGCTACGGAGTCGACATTTCGCTACTACCTTACCTACCATAATCTATCTAAATCTAAATGATAATTTAGACATCTAAACTGTAGCGTATTCGGTGATCCAGGCGGAAGGTCTTCTATCTCTCGTCATCCGCTGGGTTCCATTCTCACCCCCACTTTGCTCAACCTTCATTTGCTTCTCTTGGAACAGTGACAGCCCCCCACCTCTCTCACCCCTAGCTTCTTCGTCTCGGGGTAGAAAAGGTACTACTGATCGCACGTCAAGTACGTGTCTTGGCACCCCATCCACTTCAATATTATTTGATGATGTCACTCCTGTTAACATGCTTCTGCCCCACTGTGTAGTGCAATTTGCATTAGGCGGTTTTACCCACACTTCTACTCCCGCTCTTATTGCCAAATCATTATGGTGGCCTCCTTCTGCTCTTGTCGGATATACTGACGGATACCCCCATTCTTATTTGTACACCGAGCGTTGAGGCACAGACAGCTCATCTTGTCCAGATGTAGGCGTGTTATTGTACCAATACACAGCCTCAATTGGCAAAATTCTTCCTCTTTCCACGATTGCTTTCATCGTTCGGTGATGCTGTTCCACTATTCTATTTCCTGCATGTCGGTACGCAGCTCTAAACACTCTTTCAACATTCCACTCTCGCAGCATGTCTGCTAACATTTGAGCCGGAAAACTGTACTGTAATCCATGAATAACTCGTCGACTGGGCCCCTTTCCAAGAAAATATTGTTTAATTCTGTGACGATGCATTGTGTGTTTTCTCTTCACAGTTCACGCCACACTGCAAGGCGTCCCGGCCCGCAATCAACCATAAATAAATAGGATCGTCCTCTATAATGCGTGACGTCGATGGCCAAGCGGCGCCAATTGTTTTTCACGCTTACTTCTCCTGTTTCGTGCTTCAAAGGAGCAGGATCAATTGACTGACATCGGTCACACGCTCTCACAACTCTTTTCACGTCCTCTCGTGAAACATTTGGATCCATTTTTCTGGCTAAGTACAGGGTTCTATCGACTCCAACGTGGTGTTTATTATGCACCTCTATTATATTCGTGTTTGCACTAGAAGAAACCTGTTCATGCTCGTCGATATCGTTGCCGCCTACTTCGAGCCCACACAGCCACCTTTTCTTCACGTGATTTAACACGTCCGTTTTTTTCTTATCAGTAGGCACCAGTGAAATCTGAATTTTTAGTCCAAACTCAATCATGATTTCTCTAAGGTTTCCCAACTTTCGTTTAATGTGCATTTCCGCGGCGCCTTTCGTGTGGATGCGCTTCTCGGCGCTAACGAAAGATTGCAGCCACGCTGCCACAGTTGCGGAATCAATTCTTAACTCTATTGAGGTCATGCCAACTTCAGTGCTAAGTTCACTCTCTTTAACACTGCCTCCAACTCTGCAACATTGATATGACTGAAATCTTCTTTCTTTCTGAGCCACGTTGCATCTTCAATGGCCTTGCCATTTATTTCTAACACCGCTCCGAGCGCGATTTTACTTGCGTCTGTCCATACCACTCCATGCTGAACATCGGGCACTGACCACCTTCCTCTTACTGGGTCTTCTACTTTTACTTCTTCAATTAATTCCCTAATCATTGACATTGGATGTTCGCCTACGAAGTCTTCCCAGTGCGATCCCTCGGTCTTTCTTTTATTATAACTACAGGCGACTCGTAGCCATCCCGCTATAGGATAGTGCCCCACCAGTGTCCCGCAGGCTGAAAAAAACTCCTTCTTCTGAGCGCATCGGTGACTTCTGGTATTTTATTGCCTCTGTGGAACATAAGCTCCTCTCTGACCTTTGACAACCGCAGCCCTAGCACTGCCCCTCCATCCAGCGCTTCCGGTGCTTTCGTTATCAACCCAAATTTGTTAAGGTGGCTGACTACTTCTGTAACTGAAACTTTGGTTTCATCAACGAGGATATCATCGATATACGAGCTGGTGGCGTTTTTAATTGTATCATCTAAGCTCAACACGTGCTTCAACACTTTTGACATGATGCGTGGTGCAGAATTCAGTCCGAAACCTAAGCGTCCAAGGTAGAACGTTTGCTCTTTATATTTTACTAACTGGTAGCGCCACAGTTCCTTATCAACTCTTAATTGCAAATAAGCTGCTTTCAGGTCTACTATTGACATGTTTTCGCTCGTACGACGCCATTTGCCTAATGTCTCGTCGTAGCAATCAATCACATCATCACCAATATGGCACGTGATATTCGTATTGAGTTCGCGAAAATCCAACACTGGCCTTACTTTGTTCTTTGTTGGCTATTCTACTGCCATCATCGCGAGAATACCTGTATCGACAGTTTCTTCCCACGGTAGAAGAATACCTTCTGTAATCCACCTGTCAATTTCCTTTTCGAACTCTTCCTTTTTTGCACCCGTTAGCGTCCCTTCATAACAACTTACTCTATTACGTAATGTAACGGGTTGATCATTCTTCCAACGCCACTTCACTGTCCAATACTCCCCATTAAATTCTGCATTAAAGTCTGAGTCATCAATGACTATCTGCCCTTGCACTTCCTCTTTCTTCGTGGCCTGCTCTATTGCCGGGCACGCCATTTCTACTCTCGCTGAGACTAATTTCACTTTCCCACGCTTAACTGTCACGCCACCAAGCCTGTCGATGACGTCAGTCCCAAGTACTACGTCCACGCCGTCCACCAGCCGGTCCGACACCACACCTTTCGTGACCACCGGCATCTCTCCTTTCACTACTATCTTCACACGATTTGCCACTTTACACTCCACTTTTCGACCATCAAAAGCACTGATGCTTGCATCACCATCATATTGAGCTATGTACTTAGAATGGACGACCGTCATGGTACATCCTGTGTCTACCAATCGCATTTCAGGCTCTTTGTTAATTAATACTTCAACAATTGGTAACCTTCCCCACACGCTTTTACCTCGGCAGGATAACTGCAGGCGCAATAGTTATCCCTCACTCGTTTCCCGAAGTTTGCTCTTGACACTTACTGGCAATATGACCGAGTTTGTTGCATTTAAAACATCTAATCACTTGCTCGTTACAATTCCTGATCATGTGAGGTCCTCCACACCGAAAGCATTGTCCCCTGAACTGGCCGCTGCCGGCTTTACTCTGCCTTTCTCTCATCGCTTCCTCTACTGTCACGGCTGCTACGCCGCCTCGCTGATTAGCAGTTAGAATTCTAGCTCAAGCAATTCATTCACTAATATCCAGTGTCAGCACGTTCGGTATCCGCTTCAGGTCAACACTAATATGATCTGGGAATCCTTCGATAAAAAACAGCTTGATTGCTCTTTCTAACCCTGCATCACCATGCATCGCCAACCTCGCCAAGCGTTTAAGTTCATTAGCAAATACATCTACAGGTTCTCCAGCCCACTTCATGTTGAGAAGCTTATCATATGCAATAAAAGGATCGTCAGCAAAAGCAATCTGCAATTTTTCCTTGATTTTATCTGCACTTGCTTTGTCCCCGTCACTCAACTCCATATACAATGCAAGCGCATCATCTTCTAGATACAATGGGATAAACATAGCTAAATCACATACTTTCTGTAGTCGAGCAACCAAGGTGATTTTCTCTAACAAAGTTATCACATCACTTTCGACAGTAAATGGCTCGATAAAATCTCTTGAAATACCACTCACCATTTTGTAGTATGCCTAGATAGCTTGTTGTTAAGACTGGTAGTTGTAACTCTACGGTATTTTATACCACGAATTCGCTTACCTCTATTAGGCTTGTTCTTCAGTCAGCGTTGCTTCACGTACCGGATGTATGTCCTCCAACCGTGCACGATGCGAAGTCGACAACCTCTAACCGTGACACACAACCCCTATTCTCGTGACAATTATCCCTATAATAGTGTTAGTAACTGAATCTACTCAACCTAATATTCTACGAGTACAGATCTTTACGACAACGACTACTTCCAACGTACAACCAGCAACAGCAAACGTACAACCAGCAACCAGCAAAATCTCTAACTTAGGAATCGCGACACAGTGGTTTCAGAGCTATCTAGCAAACCGCTCTCACTCAGTCCGACTAGAAAACACAATTTCATCACACATACAAAACGATTTCGGCGTTCCACAAGGTTCTATTCTCGGGCCACTTCTGTTCTCGATTTTCGTCAATGATTTTCCATCCATGCCGTTAAACACGAGAATTTCTATGTACGCAGATGACGTACAAATTGCAATGACAAGCACGCCGGTCAAACTATCTCAGAAAAAAACAAATGCTGAAATACTTTTAAAACACGTAAAATCATGGTACGACCAAAATGGTCTCCAGTTTAACGCAAGCAAGACACAGTGCATGATTTTTGGTTCCAAGAACACAATAAAAAAGCTCCCGGAATGAACTTTAACGTTAGGAAATGACATTATTAAACCAGTAGGAAAAGCAAAAAATTTGGGCGTCTGGTTTGATCAAAACATGTCTTTCACATTCCATGTGGAGAAAACATGCAGCAAAATTAATGGTACATTGATGTTCCTTCACCGCGTGAAGAACACGCTTGACGAAAAAACTAGATTATTAGCCATCCAATCTTTAGTGTTATCACGCTTTGACTACTATGACTTGGTGTGGGGAGATATACCTAAAGGTCTTCAAAAAGAGCCACAGAAATGTATGAATTTTGCTGCTAAAGTAGTATGCAAAGGAAATTTCAGAAAGAACGATCATGCAACACCTTTCATGAAAAAGCTTAACTGGACCCCGATAGAACAAAGACTACTTATTCACAATGTCATATATGTATTTTCCTCTCTATATCGCCCTCAAAGTTCTGCCAACGTTCTTAAATTCCATCCACCCACTACCAAGGGTGTGAAACCTGATCGACGACACGATGTTAACATCAGTTTCCGCTCGTCCGATGCTGGACAAAGGGCTCTTTCAATTTCAGGTGCATTGCTTTGGAATAAACTGCCCATGCAAGTGAAGAAAAACCGATCAATTAAAAATTTTAAAAAAAGTGACACATCATTTTCCCATATTAAAGTAGCAAACAAATACAGAAATCTTAGCTCCTACGCATGATTAAACAAAATTAACTTAGTAACGAAACATGCTCCATATAAGTGTCTACCATGTGTTGTGTCACACAACTCAAATATAAACTGAAATAGAGCTAACAATATTCAAAGGAAACATACGTAAATGTCAAACTCTTGCTATAATTCCTCAGCTCCGGAGTCAAATCGACTAAGTTAAGACTAGGAGTTGCAACTCTACGGTATATTCTAACCGTAATTCGCTTACCTCCATTAGACTTGGTGTGCAGTCTCCGTCGCTCCTCGTACCAGACGAATGTCCTCTAACCGTGGACGATGAGACATCAACAACCTTCG
>VCRD01001162.1:0-18261 GCA_006783055.1 Trinorchestia longiramus | reverse complement strand
CCAGTAAGTGTCAAGAGCAAACTTCGGGAAACGAGTGAGGGATAACTATTGCGCCTGCAGTTATCCTGCCGAGGTGAAGGCGTGTGGAGGAAGATTACCAATTGTTGAAGTATTAGTTAACAAAGAGCCTGCAATGGCGTTGGTAGACACAGGATGCACGATGACGGACATCCATTCTATGTACATAGCTCAATATGATGGTGATGCGAGCATCAATGCTTTTGATGGTCGAAAAGTGAAGTGTAAAATGGCAAAGCGTGTGAAGATAGTTGTGAAAGGAGTGCCGGTGATCACGAAAGCTGTGGTATCAGACCGGCTTGTGGACGGCGTGGACGTAGTACTTGGGACTGACGTCATCGACAGGCTCGGTGGCGTGACAGTTAAGCGCGGAAAAGTGGAATTTGGCTGAGAGAGGGTAGAAATGGCGTGCCCGGCAATAGAGCTGGCCGCGAAGAAAGAGGAAGTGCAAGGGCAGTTAGTCATTGATGACTCAGACTTTAATGTAAAATTTAATGGGGAGTATTGGACAGTGAAGTGGCGTTGGAAGAATGATCAACCCGTTACATTACGTAACAGAGTAAGTTGTTATGAAGGGACGCTAACGGGTGCATAAAAATAAAAGTTCGAAAAGGAAATTGACAGGTGGATTACAGAAGGTATTCTTCTACCGTGGGAAGAAACTGTCGATACAGGTATTCTCGCGATGATGGCAGTAGAACAGCCAACAAAGAACAAAGTAAGGCCAGTGTTGGACTTTCGCGAACTCAATACGAATGTTGCGTGCCATACTGGTGATGATGTGATTGATTGCTGCGACGAAACATTACGAAAATGGCGGCGTACGAGCGAAAACATGTTAATAGTAGACCTGAAAGCAGCTTATTTGCAGTTATGAGTTGATAAGGAACTGTGGCGCTACCAGTTAGTAAAATATGAAGAGCAAACGTTCTGCCTTACGCGCTTAGGTTTCAGACTGAATTCTGCACCGCGCATCATGTCAAAAGTGTTGAAGCACGTGTTGAGCATAGATGATACAATTAAAAACGCCACCAGCTCGTATATCGATGATATCCTCGTTGATGAAACCAAAGTTTCAGTTACAGAAGTAGTCAGCCACCTTAATAAATTTGGGTTGATAACGAAAGCACCGGAAGCATTGGATGGAGGGGCAGTGCTGGGGCTGCGGTTGTCAAAAGTCAGAGAGGAGCGTATGTTTCACAGTAGGCAATAAAATACCGGAAATCGCCGACGCGCTCACAAGAAGGGCGTTGTTTTCAGTCTGCGGGACACTGGTGGGGCATTACCCTATAGCGGGGTGGCTACGAGTCGCCTGTAGTTATATTAAAAGAAGGGCCGAAGGATCGCACTGGGAAGACTTCGTAGGCGAACATGCAATGTCAATGATTAGGGAAGTAATTGAAGGGGTAAAAGTAGAAGATCCAGTAAGAGGAAGGTGGTCAGTGTCCGATGTCCAGCATGGAGTAGTATGGACAGACGCAAGTAAAATCGCGCTCGGAGCGATGTTGGAAATAAATGGCAAGGCCATTGAAGATGCAACGTGGCTCAGAAAGAAAGAAGATTTCAGTCATATCAATGTTGCAGAGTTGGAGGCAGTGTTAAAGGGAGTGAACTTAGCACTTAAGTGGGGCATCACCTCAATAGAGTTAAGAATTGATTCCGCAACTGTGGCAGCGTGGCTGCAATCTGTTGTAAACGCCGAGAAACGCGTCCACACAAAAGGCGAGGCGGAAATGCTCATTAAACGAAGGCTGGGAAACCTTAGAGAAATGATGATTGAGTTTGGACTAAAAACCCAGATTTCACTGGTGCCTACTGATAAGAATAAAGCGGACGTGTTAACTCGCGTGAAGAAACGGTGGCTGTGTGGGCTCGAAGTAGGCGGCAACGATATCGACGAGCATGAGCAGGTGTGTTCTAGTGCATACACGAATATAATAGAGGTGCATAATAAACACCACGTTGGAGTCGATAGAACCCTGTACTTAGCCAGGAAAATGGATCCAAATGTTTCACGAGAGAACGTGAAAAGAGTTGTGAGATCATGTGAACGATGTCAGTCAATTGATCCTGCTCCTTTGAAGCACGAACCAGGAGAAGTAAGCGTGAAACCCAATTGCGTAGTAATCGTAGTTGAAGCAAAAGCAGTGTTTCAACTTGGATTTTTTATGACGTTCACGAGCTTAATGCAACATGACTAAGATTACACATCTATTTTTGCTTTCCATTGTTTAGCAAGTAAGTACCTATGAATTTTAGAACCAACTGCGAGTGACTTTGTCTGTTCCACAATTTTAACTTTTTTTCAGTCTCAAAAAAGCAGAAGCTTATGAACTCTTTCTATTAAACCAATTCTTCGATTTCAAATAAAACTAGTCAAATTGCTAGAAGAAGAGTATTAGAGATGAAACAGAAATACGAAAAAGAAAGAAAACATTCTTTCGTATAAAAAACGCGGTGACTAAATGTATTTCTCAGCATTTCATATCATGTGCCTCATTATGCTACGAGTACAACAGAGATTTAAAAAACTCTCCAAGACGTTGAACTTGATCCCTTTTAATTCTAGGATACCAACTGGCTAATATTAACAGTGTTCTAGAAGTTAAATAAAACACACTGTACATAGGTAAAAATGTAATTCAATTCAATGAGATTCTTAATTTCGTCAAGGTTCTTAAAAATATTGACAAAATGCATTCACATAATGAACAGTCACTCAGTTCAGATTCAACACCTATAAAAACAGTTGCAAGATATCAACATGAAACACAAAACACGAGATGATTTAAATGAACGTTTGAACACTGTAGAATCTGGACAGAATTCAAAAGTAAAGGTACTGTAGTGAATCACTACGTATGAACACAGCACAGCGAGGCTAGCTATCGTCGACCAATCAGAGAACAAGACAGAAGAAGTGAATCCCAAGCGAGGCTAGCTGTCTTTAACCAATGAGCGGTCACGCTCAGGCCGCAGTGCTCAGCCAACTGCTCCATATCAGGGCTCCCACTCATGGGTTTTTCCACCCAGATCTGGGTTTTTGAGACCCCTCCTGGGTTGCTAGGTTTAATTTTTGAAATATCGCTAAATCTGGGTTTTTTTTAAGTCAGGCAGTAAATTCAGCCCTCATTACCTCATAGTGCAGTGGATACCACTCCTACCCTATGGTGGTAGGTACGAGGGTTCGAATCCCGTAAACGTCGTAGTAAATAAAAAGGGATTGTGGGCGTAGCGCCCCCTTACAGTATGTATAACACTGAGATGTCAAACGACAGTGTAGCTGGTTGGACTTGGCCCTTTATGTCAACGACCAAGTAGGGGACCTTCCAAGGTGGGGTGCGAGGGCGGTGACGTGCCGGAGCGCTAAGTAGCTATTATATACGCATATGTTCACATATAGCGAAGATGCTGAATATCCCTGATCTTGCTAGGCATGGGTAAAACGAAGATCGCGTGCGCAGTTTGAAACTCTATGGAGCTAATCTTACGTCGTCAGACCACTCTGAACCAATGGTCTTAAGATTAAGGTAGGTCATCAGCGGGCAAGGTTTCCATGTGTAGACATGCATTTCCAGACAGTAAATTCATCATTAACTGGAATAAATTGAATAATGCAGTTAAGAAATTTTGTTTCAATCATATGTTCACCGTATGATACACCATATCACCGTATGATACACCGTATGCAAAAGCATATCAGATACAAAACTACGCTTATCGGATGGGGTAGAATGTGTTCAACCTGTTTCTCGCCCGTAAAAACGAGTAACAAACAAGTATCTTACGAACTTGCTCTCCCGGCTTGTGTGAGCTTGTGTTGCTTGGCTCGTTACAGTGACGTGACGTGCATTTTGATCGTAAACCTGATTGTGCATTCTTCAAAAGTGAATGTCTAGAAATTTATTATAGATATTTAATTTTCATATTTCAGCCGCACTCGTATTCAAAATGGCTAGCCCTCCAAAAAAAGATGTCTAAAAAGTGATAGAAGCAATCTTTCAAAGAACAATGGTTAAAGGTCGATATTTTGAAAGAGTGGCGTAAAGAAGATCCAAGTGAAAAAGACTGTAGTTAATGCACATGCTGTGATACAAAAATAGAAACGCATATAAGTCAATGTTGTTATCGCATAGTAAAACTGCTATACACGAGAATAACAAATCTGCGAAATCAACAACGAAGTTAGATATATTTGTCAATAAACCGAAGCTTACAGAAAACGAGGAGGTGGCAAAGGCAGAACTGATGATCTCTGCTTCCATTGCCGAGCAGCATCATATGCCATTTGCTCACATTGATCTTTTGATACAAGTGTGTAAGAAGCCTTTCATAACCGCAATATTGCTAAAGGGGTTAAATGCAAGCAACAAAAGCATCTTATCTCATTCAAGAAGGAATTACCATGAAAAACAAATGGAGGCTATATCGACAATTCAAAGACGTGTCGGTGTCGAATAAATCTATACCTGATTTCTGGTACTTTGCGTAAGATCAAAGACGGATTAGACAACTCAAAATTCGGAATACTTTCTGACTTTATGACCAACCAAACTGTTCTGCCACACGCATCCGCATCAGTAGAAGAATATTTTCACTTGTAAATCATGTCAAAACAAAACAAATAAACTCGCTGAAAATAGACACGGTTAAGGATAGATTGTTGGTCAAACAAGCATTGTCAAGGAGTCAAAAAACCTGTCACGATTGGAAACCTAAATTAGTATGAATTAGTATGAGATTTCATCAACGGAGTATGTCACCAGCGTAATGAAAAGCGCATTGCACAACAGAAAAGTCATCTTAATGTCGATATTTGCGCTGCAGAAGAGAATTAGTAGGAGGAACAGGAATAAAATCAGCATTACCATTATCGTTTTCACTCATGTAGGTTAACTTTGATTGTTTTCTTATTAAAATAAAACTTCTACGTTTTTTTAACGAATCCGGATTTTTTTCATATTCAATGTAGGTTTATCTGAAAATTTTAAGTGGAAGCCCTGCTCCATATAATGAGGCGACAACGCTCGAGTTGTCTAGCGACCTCTGAAGGGAGAGGAGGGCTACCTCTCCTGTTCGTTAGAGCTGGAGAGATGAGTGCAAGATATTCAATGGAGAGTTTATCGCTCCCACTTGTGTAGAGTGGAAGTGACGAGCGGAAGATATTCAATGTGAAGTCAACATACCCCAGGAAAAGACCCCAACCACTTGATACATGTGCGCACAGCGCTCATTTCTTTTCCCTCTTAGTATCCCTTTCCGTTTCACCCCTTTACTTAGGTACACCCTGTGCCAAACTCTCTCTCAAACCTTTCCTATTGGCACCGACCGACCGACCGGCGACACACTCTCTATCAAGCGCTTCCAAAGTCAACAACTCCACAAGAACTCTCATCACCAGAAGAAATCAACTTACAGCCAAGAGCAGAGCGAAGGAAGCAGAAACCAGCCATCCTGTCTGCGGACAGGATGGAGCTCAAACAACCCCCACACTAACAAGTGCACGTGCTCCAACTATACATACTGGCGCCCTGCCGACAAGATGTGCGCATCGAAGAAAGAAGCAACAACTAATATAACATTCAAATGTCCAAGTACAAAGTATTAAACTCATCCTGCCTTTAATTGCCTTTTCTCCTATTGGGTTCCTCGACGGTCCCTTACTCCCTCAGGCGCTCACTCCGAGTAAGATAAAGATATTCAATGTCTGCTCGGAGATAAAGATATCTGGGCGTTGGGACTGAACAGTGATATTCAATAGATCACTACAGTACTTAACAGCGACAAAAAGTAAACGAAAGAAAAAACGAAAAATACAAGTAAGAATACGCGAAAAATATTAATGCACGTTCCCTCATTCTTACGCGTTCAAAAACTGAATGTAAAAACTCTTGAAATAAGAAATCTGCATCCACAACTTACTCTCGATATAAGACTCGATGATTTTGCAATAGTTCAGTAATTTTAGCTAAAATTTCTAGAGTTTGACGAGAGCAAACATTTGTCCCTACATCTTGCGAGTATCGGTTTCATGATTTCTCTCGTTCCAGAGGACCATGAAAGTGCAAGACCCACTCGTTCATACTGCAAGGCTTTCACATATTTCGTTCAGCAATGTGTGGGCATCGAACCCAACACTTAGACAAACTAAGAGCTTAGTGCACCTACTTATGCTTTCACTCACTTGGCATACAAAAACACAATCGCTATCACCATACCTACCATCCGCCCCTCTCCCTTTCACACCGTAAAAGAATTCTGTACAGCCCTGAAGAACACAAAGTCGCCAATAACGAGAAAATCATTCAGTGCACACAACTGATATAAATTTAAAGTCTTTTACTATTTACATTAAAACATAATTCTCTAAAAGAAAGCTAATTCGACCTCTCGTGATCAGCCTTATCTGACGACAAATGGGGACCAATAAAAATATCTTCTTGACATAAACCAATCCATCATGCTGTTCGCTTTATCAATATATTGTTAACAACATTGTAATATGATATTGAAGTACGATAAAGCCAGAAAAGACTGTAAAATAATAAGAATTACGAATAGATGTACATTGACCAAAGCGTTCACAAAAACGCTTCCTAATTTCAAGCAGGTATAACGAGTAACTTGACTCGCATCTCTCACAGATAGTAGCTTCAGCTGCAGGATTTTATCGTTTCGTGTGGTATAGGTCAGCATTAAAAGCACTGAACGTGCACCCCTCGGGTTACTCGACAAACATGGATGCGAAAGTCCAGTTAGGCGCAGATTCGTAGTATATTTAGAATGAGCATGCAAACTGCTTGTCATTGAATTTGTGGGTGTTCCAGAGTTGCAGGTAGTGAAAAGGGTGTGTAAACTATGCCTTTCACGCACCCGGTTAATAGTTAATGCATGAAGTCTAGAAGTCACGACCAGTGATCTCGTGAGTCACTTGCAGAACACTTATTCATCTCATCCAGCATTCCCAATCCATTTGTTTGCAGATTCTCATTGTGGAATCTCCTGTCAGCAAGATACTAGTGCGTTGGGGCACCATCTTACTGAAAAAGGTTGTCTTCACCCTCGTTTTCTCCTGCCAGCGGACCCGCTTGGACTCTCCGAAGTATTGTCAGCATGGTGTGTTCGTCGAATCATGACTCAGATACTCCAACATTTGTGGAGATTGCTCTTCTAGGATCCCTTACCTGTGAAGATGCACTCTTCGATCGTAACCTAATTAGTGCTCTTAATATGTTTGATTCGATCTATTTCTAATACTACTACTGTCATGATAGTGTTACTAGTGGCCATAGAAGAATTCCAATATAATAGAACAAAGTGGAAAACCGTAGAGTGATAGAGTGAACATGTGAGGAATGTCCGTTACGCACACAGTTCGGCTGGGGCCGAGTGTAAACATAAACGACATCGAAGCAAAACAAAGAATACACGACAAAGCATCACTTCAAGCAACCAACACCTGCTATGGAAGACGGCGCACTAACCGTCGAACCCAACGGCCGCAAATGCCAATTTATAAGGACTGAGAGATAACCGAGAGGGCAGTAAGATAGAGACAGCGAGAGAGAGAGAGAGAGAGTGCAAGCGTTAAAAGCAGAGAGAGAAACACGGCAGCAAGTTCAGCCGAGAGCGAGTTCAACCGTGGCAATTTCAACCAAGGGAGTTCATTCAACCGTTGTATTCGAATTCAACTGGGGTAAATTCAACCAAGAGCATATCAACCGGGCATTCTCTACTCAACCAGTAGAGCATCTCCACCGACGTGGCAGTTCAACCAGAGGGCAGTCAACGCAAGGAACAGTCATAGCGGCATGATAAGGTCATACGTCTGGAAGAAGTACGCGAAACCGGGTTGAGTGAACACGGAGTTGCGCGAGGGCGAAAGCTCATAGCATCTTGTTATAGCAAAGTTAAAGGAACTCAATACCAGTGAAATTAGGTACAATATGAACTATTCATGAAGTGCAATGCACATGTGTCAGCAGAATAGGCGCGTTGAACGATTCGCAGTGATTATTAAGGTGTCGTTCGACCGTGACCAGGGCACTTGAGTTGCGAGTATTCGTGTACCATTCCGTGCATAACAATAAGTGTGCTGTTGATGTAGAATTGTAATTGCTCTTATGTGTGTGTGCCATTGCAGGGAGGCTAGGAATTTAACTGAACTGATCATAAAATTTGTTGTAGCCTGGATGACAAACTGCCATACGTGCCTTCCCGTGTGTGTTCAGCATAAGAATGATGAATTTAATTTCTTGTATTCATTATCCTCACCCGTTGGCCTGATTTGCTATATATTATCTTATCTTATCTGTCAGGAGGTTTGGAGCCCTCCCATTTGCGACGTCTGCTCACGCAATGCGTAATTAATGTCTTAATTAGTGAATGATAATTTGATGCATACACAAAATAAATGCCGTGAGCAGCGTTTCGACACACTATATAAGTGCTTCATTTGAAATTTCTACGGTCATGATCTTAATTCATTGGGCTCAGCTACTTGTGTGCACTCTTGTTTATCCCCGTTCAGTAGCAGTTTCAACTGAATATCGAAGTTACTTCAAGATTGTTCAATTATCTGTAATTTTCCTGTTTTTCAAGTCAAATTAAGAAGACCATGTTAACTAAGTATATCATGTCCTTCCAAATCCCCAATTAATATTTTTTAGAATATGTAAGTATTAGGACCATTAATTACCAACAGTTACTCTCAACCACAAAGGTTATTTTTCATTCTCTCAGCCGACTTCTGACCAGAATTGCAGAACAGAAACTGATTGAATCAAACTCCTCCTTTGAGCTCTTATAAAACTACATTCTTCATGATTGGTAGGCTTTAAAGACCCTTTACAATATCTCATACCTACACGTTATGCCTAGTTACTTCAACGTCCAAATGAAACTTCGCATCACTGAAAATGATTTTTAACATAGAGTTATCAGTTTCTATTGACAGTAAGATCTTCTTTGAAAAAATCAAATTACATTGCAATAAATTTAGAAGCAAGGTTTAACATTAATAGCCGCTTGTAAAGGTGAATATGCAAGCGGTGCCATAGCATCTTACAAACTATGCGGTTAAAGAGCTGGAACTATTAACTAGCTCTTCGTTATAACCTACTTAGGCTCCGAACGAAATACTTCTTTGAATTGGGGCTAGGTACAATCATACCAGTTTGTTCTCGCAAATCCCTCTACATGCCAGCTGCGTTACTATTTCGTGGCAGCCACCTTGCATTTCCTAACACTCCTGTGGTCTTCATGTCAAAGATAACTACTAGTCATCAGAAAAAATGAAATAACTCGTCAATGAGTCTGTTCACAACTTTTATATCAATTTGAATCAGCTTATATATAAGATCGTGAAATAAAGGAAGTGTTTTCAAGGAAACCTTTACATATTAACTGTTTACATGACGAGAATCGTCAAGTAGGACGTTCACTTTGACCAACAAAGAAAAAATGTTCGTGATTCTACAGTACCGTCCATAAATAAGGAACAAGTAATTAAACTTCCAAATCTTAAAAACTAGTGATTCAATTTTTCTGAAATGTCAACTAAATGTAGACATAACGTAACTTAACTATGTTGTAAATTTTCTGGTAACTTGAAATAATACAATAAAAGTCATAGATAATTTTATTAATTTTAGGTGTCCAAAATTAAGGAACATAATAACAAAAGATGCTTTAAAATTGCAAAAAAAGCGTTTTTATAAATAGTAAAAACAAAGATAAAGAAGATTTACATCACTTAACATCACCGCAGCAATTGTAACCATGGCCAAACGAATGAAAGTTGATGCCGCTGTTAAATCAAAAATTGTTCAATTACGCAAGGACAATTGAACAAATTGGTAAACAGGTGAAGCGTTCTAAAAGTGTTGTGAGTCGAATTCTAAAACTGTACAATGAAACTGGTAGGCTAACGAATACAAAGAAGCAGGGTAGACCAAGGAAAACTATACCAAGAGAGGACAGAGGTATGCAACGCCTAGCACTAAAAGACCGTTTTCTGACTGCGGGTAAAATTTCTAGCCAAAGTGAAGGTAACACAAATGTTTCACAACAAAGTGTGTTTAGCCGATTGCATGAAATAGGTCTTTATCCAAGATCACCTCGGAAAAAACACTGATAAGTAAAAAGAACCAGGCAGCAAGATTGGCATTTGCAAAGAAGCATGTCATTTGGTCAGACGGCGATTGGTAAAAAGCATTTTTCAGTGATCTAAAATAATGCAATTGGCAGTGATGGTGAACAGTTTGTAAAGAGAAAAATTGGTAAAAGTTTAAATTCAAACTGTATAAAGAAAACTGAAGTTTAGCGGAGGCGTGATAGTATTATTGATAGTAAACATCACCCTTTGTACGTTTAAACTGTAAAGTTAATGCCGTGTACAATAATATATTACAACATGTTGTACCAGTGTTACTAAATTCTGATATTGAGAATCCTATATATATATATATATGCTGGATAATGCTCCCTGCCACAAAGCAAAAGTGGTTATGATTTATCTAAATGATCATGGAGTAGAGGTTATGAACTGGCCTGCTCTGAGTCCAGACATGAATCCTATAAAAGACTCTAGAACAAAATGTTATGACAAAAAATAAAGCAAACGTTGAAGATTTGTGGCTGAAATTACAGAAATCCTGCGGGCGTAGATGCGCTGCAGTGACTGAAAACAAAATTCGCAGCACCAAACATAAAAAAAACGTTTTCCGTTTTGTAATCATTCTTAGTTGCAAACATTATGTTCATTAATTTTGGAAACCTGAAATTAATAAAATAACTTTTATTGAATTATTTCAAGTAACCTGGAAATCTACAAAATAGTTCAGTTACGTTATGTCTACAATCAGTTAAAATTTCAGAAAAATTTATTCACTAGTTTCTAAGATTTAAAAGTTTAATTACTTGTTCCTTAATCATGGACGGTAATGTATAACTAGGATCAAACATCGATTCTATAATGGGGTAAACATAAAAATTAAAACAAGATGCTTCACACTTGGATATGAAGAAATAGGGTTTTAAAATGTTACACCATTAATAGTGACATAAATATTATAACTTTATACAACGTAACCACCGATGTTTTAAATATGAACCATAGAACTTCGTTTACAAAATCATTGATGTAAAAACAGTTTTTATCAATACTAAATTGAACACAGCTTCTCTGAAGCTGCATTCCCTCTAGACAAGTCCACTAAGCTGAAAGTAGATTTTCTGCTGGCACAGCGACAAGGCGCGTAAGTGTATTGTGGCATGGGATGTATAATAAAAAGAGGCACTTTAGGGGACCTGAGGAAAAGCTGATTAAAACAAGCATTACAAAAAATCATCACCGGCCTCGTTTTAAGAACATGAAAACACTACGTTACAAATACACGTTACAAACAAGGGCAGCCACCAAAAAGTCTGGCACTTCCACCGCAGCCGATCCTGACAACCTCACCATACTCCACATCCGTCCCCTCTGCTCCTCAGGCATAACCAATCTCACCGACACCTTTAACCTCTCCCTCTCCCACGCCACTATCCCTTCCATTTGGAAAACAGCCATTATCATAACCATCCCCAAACCTGGCAAGCCACCCTCACTTGGCTCTTCTTGCCGCCCTTCTCACTCCTCTCTCCTGCCGTCGAAGTGCTGGAACGCTTGCTCCTGCCGCACCTGAACCCTCTCTCTGACTCCCAACACGGTTTCCGCCCCTTCACTCCATCACCTCTGTCCTACTTCCCCTAAGTTACATAATAGCTGCTGGTTTCAACCAAGACCGTCCTCCTCTCCGCACAAGTATTATGGCCATAGACTTCTCCAAAGCTTTTCACACCGTCCACATAGACCACATAGTCTGCTGCCTGGTCTGCTACCTAAAGGGCAGATCAGCCAAATGTTCCTACCACCACCACCTCTCCTCCTCCAGAACCGTCCTAGCGGGCATCCCCCAGGGTTCTGTTATATCACCAGCACTCTTCAACCTATTTGTCTCCGACTACCCTTCCACAGCACCTCTCATCACCTCATTCGCCGACGACTTCACAGCACTAACAAGAACAATCAAAATCCCTGATGCCTCCTCCATCTTCTCCGCCCATTCCTCTGACGTCGCCACATGGGACCAACAAAAAGGCCTTACAGCATCAACAGCCAAATCCCAATCCTCCCTCTTCACGCCTAACACCCACCAGTCCCGCACCAACCCTCATGTCACCAGGGAGGGGACCGACCTAACACACTGTCGGTCCCCCAAAATCCTGAGAATTACCTTCGACCCCCACTTCACCTTTACCCCTCACATAAACACAATCTGTAAGAGAACCGGCATAAGTTAAACATCCTAAAAGCCCTTGCTGGTTCCTCATGTGGCCAGCAACAGGAAACCATTACTCTCAAGTACAAGGCCTTCATCAACTCAATAATCACCTACGCAGCTCCTATCTGGTTCCCCAACGCTTCCCCTCATCTATAGCGAAACTCCAAACAATCCAGAACGCCGCACTTCGGATAGCCTCCGGATCCCATAAAATAGCTTCCGCCTCGCACCTTCACAGGGACACGGGGATCCTCCCTGTAGCCGACCACCTCTCCCTTCTCTGCTCCCTCCACCCTCACCATCCCAACTACCTCACAATCACCCAACCCTCCGGCCCTTGACGCATGAAGCATACCCTCCAATCTCGCTTCCTACCCTCCATAGCTCACCTTCTCTCACCAAACGGGGACTGTCTTCCCTCCACTTATAGGCAATCCCTAAACTCCCTGCACTCCTCAGCAGTTCATCAGGCCATCTCTGCAGCGGGCCCCAACGGAGTCCAACTGTCCCACCCATTTCTGAACAAGAACGATCACTTCCTAGATCCACCCGCACTCTCCTCTCCCAACTCCGATCAGGTTACAGCGGAGCCATGCACTCTTACCAGGCCTGAATAGGAGCAGCGCAGGACCCCACGTGTCCTGCCTGCGGCACCGAGGACCAGACCACCAGCCACCTCTTCAACTGCCCACTTACCATTCTGAAGCTCTGGCTGGACCCGGTGTCCACGGCAACCTTCCTCTCCAGTGTCCCTTTACTCTCAACCTACTTCACTCCTCCTATCCGCCCGCCACCCGAGCCTCCCCCGCACTCCCGAGTCCTCCCCGGATCATCCCCTAGGCAAACAACAACATCAACAAATACAAAGCTACTGCAAGAGGATGATGAAGCAGTAATCTAAAATACAGTAATTTATGTATATTAGCAACTCAAATTTGGATATAAGTACCTAGATTTTTCAAATTGTGTATAATCATCGTCGTATATGTATTTGAACTTCAATTTATGAAGAGAACAGTGGTCACCAAGGTGATGGCATTAGAAACACCAGGCTTTAAACTAGTAGTGAATTTGTGCAGAAGGAGGTCGAGTTCCCGGTACTGAAATTTTGCCTTGACATTTCAGCCACACTGAAAATTTAGAGACCGGTTAATTGACGACGTAATAGATCAATTATAATGAGCCAACGACGATACAATGACGTGGAAAGGCACCACTCTCGAGAGACAAGACGAAAAAACAAACATTTATACGGAAAAATCATTCAAAACATGAATTACACGCTTTTCAATCTGATATCTAATTAATGGTTCAGGAATGAAAAAAAAGTGATCTATCTGTGAGACACGTATACTAAAATGCGATAGATCATGAAACATTTCAATTTATCATATTCTAGACCAGCATAGCACATATGAATTAGTATGAAAAACCTACAGGGCACCTATAAAGGTCCCAATATACATATATTGCACAAATTAACAGCAATAGGAAATATTATAAAAAGCCTAATTTTATATTTAAGTATCTATAACATCGGAATTTTGCCTATATTTAACCATCAAGTAAAATTACATTTTTTCCAAACTCAATATCTCCAAAATAGAAACCCATGTCGACAAAACTGTTCACCGAACATCAGCGTAAATGTGCATATAAAAAAGGAGTTTGCCGCATCACACTTGCGAAAAGCCGATAACGGAAGTTCTGCATCAAGTCCGCAGCCGTCAAAACTGAAGATATTAGAGTGATAAAAATTCATTTTTGTTCGATGGCTCGATAATACAAGGTGACGAGCGGCTAATATCAAGGGCAGCACTTACGAGCGATCAGTGTTACCGAGTGTGTTGTTTACCGACGGCGAATCAGTCAATTCATAGACATATATCAATCTCGTCAAGATAAGTGTTGCTAAGCGTAATATCAGATGCTAACTAGCAAGGATACTGCTATCATCAGGATGCTATCCAACGAATGTCACTGATTTTTATCCAACGAGTTTTCGAACAGAGCCAGGTGTCGCTTTAATAAACCTTGATCCGCTCACAGCCCCAAGCACAGCCCTATAAAGTTCTGGTTTTGAGGCGAGATGGGATTATATTGTGCATACATCAAAGCAAACCATTGATAAATGAACATACGGAGAAACTCGTACATAATGGCACAAAAAAATGGTTCAACGTATCGCACCTAGCTTCAGCCAAGGGATTCAGATCTGCGCTCATACGAATGGATCCTATTTTGAAGCTCAAATTTAGGTTTCAATATTTAATACAATAAAAATTTAGAAACCCACTCTTTTTCAATACATCTTTAACACCGTACTAAAAATGTCGCATGATGCTGATTCTATATAGCGTTTAAATTATCAAATACTCTATGAAATAATGGAGTAAAAAAGTATCTCAACACAGTTTCGACGTACTATTTCTGTAAGTTAGGGAAACCAAGAATTTTTATAATTATTACTTTTTACAACTACATTATACAAAATGATCACCGAAGCAAATGCAAACGCTAACATCAACACTTGTAAGAACCGATCTAATGAAATGGTTTGAAAGTTGAATTTAATACTTTTAAAGTCACTCCAAGTCACTTTTTTCGTCAGAGGCTATTCGTTGTGAAGTTCGTTTAAAATTACCTAGGAACTCACCCCGATGTGGTCACCCTAGCTGACACTTTGAGTACATCATATATTATATTCCAACTTATGAAATGAAGAACGAAAATATCATACAAGAGATTACGAAATGTGATGCTGCTCTCGTGACTTATGTTCACCCACAAAACCTAATAAAAAGCCTGTACTAGTTTCAACCCAACTTGAACTCTAAATTAACAGGAAAAGTAATAGCTATTAGTCTCGTTAGCTTTTCAAAATAAAATTATTAGGGAATATTTTCAACTACCATCACAATAGAAAGTTTGAAACAGTTTCATAGAGACCCAGGGTGAATCTAAAATGCAAAGTCTAAAAAACTCCTTATTTCATCAAAACTGATTATAATTATGAATAATAAACTTACACTAAAATTGGTCAATTACTGTACTGTTAAGCTTAACAACAACTTGAACGTTATGCTAAAGTTAAAAAATAATGTTTAAATGGACGGAACACGTGAGATGAACAACAATAGCTGGACGGAACATACCATGTAGTCGAAGATACTACTATCATCAGTCTTCGAAACTGATACGACTGAGGACCCTGACTGGATCCCCGACTTCAAGACACGCTCGTGTTGCCATTAAGCAACACCAAATAAGTTGTCAGTGACTCGGAGCTCTGTTTGCTAGTCGTAAATTTGCAGAATGTTGGCCGCATTCATTTCTTTAATGACGTCGTAGTGAGCTCGCACGCAGCGATGCATGTACACCTGAAAAAAAATTAGATCAATATTGTTCTACAGACCACAGTACAGTAAAGAAAAGTAGAATCACATGGGAGGGGTTGGCAATGACCACCCCAACGACGGTTTTCAGGCGGGAACGTGATCCATGACGTAGGGGTTGCGCCTAGGCGCTGATTGGTCAAGTTTTTGGAGAAGCGGGGCGAAAAATGCCCATATGACACAAAAAACACTGCCCCAAGTGGGTTAGAACTCGCGCTTTAGAGCATTCCAATCCATGTACGCAAGACTCTCACCACTCGGCCATCAGGTATACCTTCTGGCGCGACGTTTAAACCAATTTAAAACTAGAACAACGAAGTGGGCCTGGGAGGTTCAATGTCAAAATTAACAAACCCGTCTAATATAGTATTCATGAACCTCACTTAATAACATTTACGGAACAAGTACATATGACTTTTCTGTTACGTAGTTTAAAAGAAAAATAATTGAAAAATTACAGAATTCAACTTGCTGGACTAAAGCTCCTCTCTGTGTTACTCGATCTAGAAAATTATACACTTCTCTGTAATGTGAAAATTATAATTTTTTGGTTTTAATTCATCGTATTCTCATAGCGAATATCACGACTGATGAATTTATTTTTGCACCTTCTATTATGCATGAACTGAGTGCACTCAGACCATCCCAGAGTGTCTTTCTCAATAGTATCATTGTGAGTATGAAAATGGAATTTCAATGGTAGAAGCGGAGCTACAATCAAATTAAAGAGAAAAATAAGATATTCCTAATAATTTTGTTATGCGCATGTGCATTGTTTGTTTAATTCTATCTTTGCACTTTATTACATCTCGTAATTGATATCTAAATTATATGTATTTATGTAGTAGCAAATGCGCCGACCAGCATTAGACCATTGTTTCAAGCTGTTTCCCCAATGTTTTTTATTGCTTTGAAATCAGCATAAATTTGACAAAGTGACTGTTGGCCTGACTTGTGCGCCATGATTGGTTAACTTGTGTGTACGTCACTGAGACCCCCCTCACCCCTCACATAATTCCATGACGTCAACATCGCAAACGCTCCTACTATTCTTTACTGTACTGTGTACAGACTATCACACACACATACCCCACGAGCTAAATATCAGAAATGTATAGGACAACTGGTATTTTATCACTTTTCTAAACACACTTAGATGCCAGGAGAGATTTACATTCCCTATATGCAAACAGTCCTCAATCTCGAAACTGCCGCTTGAATTCGGGTGACGTACAGTACTGCCCTCTCTGTCACGGATTCAATACGAGTGTACGCGTATTTCAATACAAATTGCATATTTCTATGTTTCTAGTCCTGAGAAAAAACATGGTGTTGAAACTCGAATGCTACATGTAAAACACTTCATTTCGAGAGGGTAAATTCTTCAGAATTTCAAAATTTGTTCCACATTAGTTGGGCACACGCCCTCTCACAACAAACAGCTATGTTACAGTAGTACTAGAAACACAGTGATTTGAAACTTGAGACTATATTTGGTTCTAATAAGTTATATTTTTCAAAATTAGAGTAAACGCACTCAGAGCTTAGCTATGATATTCAACTAAAAATTTCATGAAATTACCTATGTAGTGTACACATCTTTTGACATATAATAGTACGTCATATGCGTGGCAAATTTTAACGAAGCGTATACCTTGTTGCGAAGTAACTTCCAATTTAGGTAGATTTTGCACTGCCACATTGTTTAAAACGACGTATATATATATATATATATATATATATATATATATATATATATATATATATATATATATTCGGCATGATATGTCATCCATTCGAGTCCCACTCATATTTCAGACATCGTCAAAGCTAGCACAAATTCAAACCTTAGAAGCTAAGGAGAGTAAGGCTAACATGGGATCGTATGCTTCAACGGCGGCCCCTCGTGTCAAAAAGGTTACGAGGGTATGGATTTCTTAAATAGGATTAAACCGGTATAAAATTATATTAAACCGATATAAAACCGGGCTACGCTCACAGAAGAGAGGATTAGGATCTCAAGCTTGGCAAAGAAAAGGTTAACCTATCGAGATGTAAGGATAGAAGTGTTTGCGCCTTAAGGGGGTTGGATAGGATGAGGGTTAGTTTAATCAAGGGGAAATAAAGTAAAATTATCAAACCGATCAACGACGGTGGGTTTCACACGTGTACTTAACGTGTTTATTAAGAGAATGTTCGCTTGTATAGCACCCGTGGAAATGCAATTAAAACTATTGGCGTGTGACGGGAGAAAATAGCGGGATTTATTAAAGTATTATTTGCAAGTGTCAATTTGTTATACTCTCGTCGCCAGTGTTGTGTCTCCAATGTAAATAAAAAATACTAAAGTTAACACTATGTGAAGATAGATGAATTTAGAGATGGAGTACTCATCTGTCATCTGTCATCAGCAAAACAATAGAAAGACTACTTAAAATCCGAATAACAAAGCACCTTAATGACCAAAATCTTATTAATGACACCCAGCACGGTTTCAGAGAAAAACGTAGCTGCCTCACAAA
>VCRD01001161.1:140301-156622 GCA_006783055.1 Trinorchestia longiramus | reverse complement strand
CTGAGAGTAAAGTGAAGTATTTGGACAGGACGGAGGTAGAGGGGAGGGCCGGAGAGCAACACGGCGTTTATTGCTGTGGTCATCGGAGTCCGTAGCTCGCCTGGCTATGCTGGACACCGTGTGGCCTACAGTCATGCATGATATGGCACGAGATGCTCTCGCTGATTTCTCTAAACCCAACTACGGCAAACTCATGCTTGACAAAATCAAAGCACAAATGCGGATCAGTAAGTAACGGTGGAATGCACAAAAACTTGAATAAAGATATATGTGGTTCTATTTTAAAATGTTTTATTTGTATTCCTGTTTCTTTGTAGTGATAAAGATTTTCTAACTTCAAATGATTAATTTCAAATCCAAGAAAATTGAACTTGAATTCAGGTTGATGTAACTTCACCACATAGGGTCAGGTTTAACTTCACCAAGCTGTTGCTACCTTTTCAGCGATTATATGATGCATCCAAACCGCACGCATGGTTAAACTAATTATGACGAACAAAAATCAATAAGGTTTTAATTTGGAGTTTTTCCATTGCTATTCATTGAAGACTTTATGTTCACGGTTCTAAAACTGAACTTCTGCAAGCTCAAAAACTCGCAGTACACACCACATGTTATTGTGAGTGAATGACCTACAAACACTATATTCCTGTTTTTTTTTAATCATCCAAATACTATATTCCTACTTGTCCTCATTACCCAAACACTATATTGCTACTTGTCCTAATTACCCAAACACTATATTGCTACTTGTCCTAATTATCCAAACACTACATGCCTACTTGTCCTAATTATCCAAACACTACATGTCTTACTTGTCCTTATTATCCAAATACTATATTCCTACTTTTTCCAATTTTCCAAACACTATATTTCTACCTGTCCTAGTTATCCAAACACTATATTCCTACTTGTCCTAATTATCCAAATACTATATTCCTACTTGTCCTAATCATCCAAACACTATATTCCTACTTGTCCTAGTTATCCAAACACTATATTCTTACTTGTCCTAGTTATCCAAACACTATATTCTTACTTGTCCTAGTTATCCAAACACTATATTCTTACTTGTCCTAGTTATCCAAACACTATATTCTTACTTGTCCTAATTATCAAAATAATGTGTAGTAGAAATACAGTATTTGGATAATTAGGACAAGTAGGAATATAGTATTTGGATAATTCGTACCAGACCAAGTAATCCCCCCAGCAGTATAATAGTGAAGGCGCATTAACACGTTGACTCCGAAGTGGTACGTATGTGTACCACTTAGGTTAGGTTCTGTAATTTTTTCAGATCCTTCTAGTGACTATGCGTACAAAGTGAAGTTTTACACCAATCAGGCACTCGGAGGCAACGTGTTAAGTCAGACTGCCTGCACCAAGAAAAGTGCAACTTCCAGGTTACAGCATCAAACGCAGCCTACATAAGAAAAAACACAAGCGGGTCACGGAATTTGCTCAGAACGCGTGGTCACAAAATATGCAGCTGAGCTCAAGCGTCTCAAACGCAAGAAAATTTCACGATAAAATGTTGAGACAGAGCAACAAATGTCCTAGGTAGCACTTATAAATGTGATTCAAATGAAACAATCGCTGACGACGGAAATAGCTGTGCAAAAGTTATGTTACTGAAGCGTCAAAATTCGCAAATAAACAATAAAGGATTCAAGTTGATGGATTTCCTTATAACCTGAGACATGACTGATTGCCGTGTCACAGACAGCGCGCTTGATCACAACTTCAGTTCAGTCTGACCATAGAGAGTTATAATTTGCCTTCATTGATGATTTTCTACCTGAATGTCAACGCAGAGCAATTGACATCCGAATACGGAAATATGGAGGAATAATCTCGTTGACGAATAATGACCGATAACATTCGATCCATCACAAGTTTCAGTAATTTACTTTAGAGAATAACGCTGTTTCACGTGCGTCCACGAAAAATGGATCCATTGGTAGTAGCAAATATAACGATTTCGAAGTTGTAAAATCTATCAATTAAAATGATCAATTTTGCAACGTGTAGACCGGTATCGTTGATACAGATACACCTACAAGGTGTCCCAGCGTTACGAGACAAAAACAAATTGCCGCAACTCAAAAATTGAGTTTCAAGTTTTCTAATTAGTATCCACAATACAATGTTTAAAATACATACAACCGTTGTATTTTAAGCACTGGATTGTGGATACCGTCATAAAATCCCGAAACTCAATTTTTGAGTTGTGTCAGTTTGGTTTAAGGTCCCACAACGCTGGCGCACCTTGTATTCATTTTTCCTGGATATCCTGTATATATCAGTTAATTTAGGTAATGGAGAATGTAATGAATGAAGAATGTGTTCTGTATTAACAGAAGTAACGAAAAATTTTCCCAAAAAATTATGCTTTAATTAATTAACCATTGTGTGGTGTTAATATTTTGATACTCGGCCTGTGTTTGTGGGTCTGGTGGACACGTTGCATTTTGTGGTTTTTAATACCTTACAATCAAATACTTTTATGCCAAAATACACTACAGATGTTTACTTCATCGCAATTACAAGCAATATAAACAGTAAAAATGTGAGCAGTACTGTATACATGAAAACAGGTCCCATAGACCCGAACCCCACACAAGGATTAATTAATCTAATTCAACTAAGAGAGTAACAAATTTTTAAAGAAAATAATAAATACCGATGCTCCAAATTGATTCTAGTACATATATACATATATGATATATATATATATATATATATATATTATATTATATTATCAAAATAAGTAATGGAATTTTACCCCTCTCCCATTGAGTATATCTGAACATTAATGAAATTTGGTAAAGATCAGTATTATCAATCGTACATCATTTTGATTATTTGATATTTATTTATTCATCATTCACAACAATACCATGAAAGTATTTTTTTGTCTATATAAAGGTAATATTTAATTTTCGAGTCGAATTAAGGTATCACTTTAGAAAATATTTCCTACATATATAACTTCAGCAATGCAGTTCCTACACTTACAAATACGACTTCAGAAATACAGTTTCTTTAACACGTTGACTCCGAAGTGGTACGTATGTGTACCACTGAGGTTAGGTTCTGTAATTTTTTCAGATCCTTCTAGTGACTATGCGTACAAAGTGAAGTTTTACACCAATCAGGCAATCGGAGGCTACGTGTTAAATTCCACTTTAAAAATACAATTCCTACAAACATCATTTCAGCAATACAGACGCTACAAATGTTTCAGCAATACAGTTTATATAAACATAAGATCAGGCATACAGACCCTTCCAGTCTGAAGGAAGTTTCATCACAGTCCAAACAGGTGAAATTAAAGAAGAAATCCACAACAAAATATGAAAAATTTAACACGGAACTCCACATGGACGATGGTAGACCAAAACAAAAACTGTTTTATTCTTCATGATGTAAAATACAGAAACTTGCTCGACCCGTAGGACAAGGCCATTACTATTCATTACACATTCATTGCGGTTGCCTAGTCGATGCAAATCTTTACTTTGTTCATACAGTCACTAGAAAGCTTTGAAATAACTACAGAACCTAACCTGAGTGACCCACCGGTGGGTCATACCGCAATGAATGTGTTAACGCACATCGAAAATTCAAGTTCTAGCTATGCCCCGCGACATTCAAGGTAAAGGAATACATTTTATGAAAACTTCGTTAAAAAATTCTACTGTGACACATAATAAATCGAATAATTTGTTATATGTGTACGTAAGTCAGCCTTGGTCACTTTAATCTAAGACTTTTGAGCGCATGTAAACTTACTATCAAAACGTTAATTTTTATTACTATACATACAATACATGAGAACGTATTAACCTCAATGCTCGGATCACCATGAATATCACTTACCTTGTTTCTACATCCTTACTCACTTTGAGCTCAATTTTCTACTTCTCTTGGCATTATTCTTAAATAACTAGACAGATAATACCATTAAATATTTTTTACATAATTCAATTAATTAGTTAACAAATCAATAAATGAATAAAAAGTCAAATAATTTTTAGGCACCACCGTCCGCCATCTTGTTTCCAAGTCAGCCATGTTTTACCAGAATTTATTGGGAATCCTACACTCACCTCTGCTAAAATTATAAGTTACAAATACCTATTTGTTCACACATCAATAAATATACATACGTGGTGCAATTTTAATTATAAAATTTACATGGCGTACAGCGAGAATATAATGCACGATGAATGAAGAAATTTCCATCTTCATAATTCGTGTTTGGTCCTGAACTGGAACTTTTCCTAATAAGCAGTTGTAAATTATATCTAATGAACTAAAAGTTTTACATAGTGCACAGTTGAGAGTTTTACTGAATGAGCACTTAAAAATTTTATCTGATGAGCAAGTAATTTTTGCCTTATGAGCAAGCAAAAGTAAAATGAATAAAACGTTAAGCATATTAGAAGGCATTAAACTTTCCTAAATTCACAGGTTAGTTATCACATTAAGAGCTCAAAATTGCGCACACATTAAATTTTTAAATAAATTATCGTAGCTTCAACATTTCTACAAATGTAATAAATATAGTGGAACCTCTCCACCTAACTGATTCTTTTTCACAAATCCTGTTAGACTTACCTGTTAGAAGCGGCGTCCTCTTTCCCGTAGAAATGAGACGCGATTACTGGTCTCCAAAAATGTCCAAAGAAGAATCAGGCTCACATATTCTTGTTTCACGATTATTGGAGCTTCGAAGGCGAGTCCATGCAGCCCATATGCTCACACATTCACAAAAAATAAGACTACGCACGACTGTGACTACGAAAAGCTCGGGTAAGTGCCGCATTAGGCAGCTAAAAATGATGAACGCGAAAGAGGGAAACATTTTAACAAAAATTGTATTCTGATTTTTGAACGTACATATTCTATCGTACATTTATTATTAATTATCCGGACTACACATGAGGAAAATTCCCTTCTCTGTTTTTGATAAGAGAGTACAGAATAACAAAAAAAATGGTACGGGTGAACTTTTACCTTGGAATTATTTTCAACAGTGGTGTAGCAGTCAGTTGACAACACACCGACAGGAACTTCCTTTGACCAAATCCACATGTAGTTTTCATAATCTAGGTCGTGTTATCGTTTTTACTCATAAACCTTTCAAACTGCTATTGTATGTTAATAATGTTTATTAAATATATCACAATTACTATATGACTTCAGCGAGTTTTTAATACAATTGTAGAACTATGCATTTAAAGCTTATGCAAGTCACTGCTTTTTGTCGTGGCTGATTGGAACCAGGCTATGCAAGCCTTCTTGAAACAACTTATATTATTAATCACAAACTGCACAACTACAACAAATCAGCTGTGTGGTATTAATTGCTCGTCAATTATGATAAATTAATCGATCATCATTATGAAGTGATCATGGGCACAAGCTCTCCATTAAGTCTCAAAGGATAATCGAAAATACGATTTTGCAGCAGAACATCATCATCGTATTTGAATAGCATTTAATAATACTAGCAGGACTAACATCTTCAAATTGGGAGAAACAATTGGAAAAATAATTCTGCTTCAAAAATATTCAAGGCAAAGTACAGTCGAAGAGAAACACACCCAGATACACAGCAACGATCAACACTCGATTTAAAAAACAACTACTACAAACTCTTCATCACTGGAATATTATACATTTCCTTTATGTAATTGTACAACAAAGTTTATAAAAAACTATCTGTGCTTACGAAATGTTATTCAACTAAGAATACATAAAGAGCTTGTCAACAGCAACGTAATCTTTATTTTACGCACGGATTTTCGAAATAGCACTAAATCCCAGAAATATGAAGGTTAAGCTCTAAATCCCAGAAATATATAATTTAATAACTCTCAAATATATACAATTCAAACGCTAAATTACAAAAATCTATCATTGGATTCATCTGTTGACGGGCACCATAAGAAGCTTGAAAAAGCACTGCACATGAGCGTAAGTATAGGCAGAATGTAGTGTAACAAATAGAACTGTGTTAAAGAGAACGTCAATACATGCGCAGGGGAAAAAAATCTGAAACACAAAAAAATTCACCCAGTTCGGAGCAAACATTTGAGAAAATACGCATGCAAGTCGTCATCCTAAGGTAAACTTATAATTGATATACCGCGAGTGATCCACGTCGCATTTATATCCTTCAAGATGACCTCGTAACACCCGAACAAACAATGGGGGCACACAGATGACAGCGCTCCAGCAAGAATTTGACAGTAAGAAAAATGAACCAGCGCGCCAGAAAGCGGGAGTGAAAATAAGACCTATCTAAATCAATCATAATAACGTAATGAAGATTATGACAGCCAGTGCTGCTAAATCAGCTGCAGGTTACTCTGTGTCTCAGGCCAATGCTGCGTCCCCTGCGATTATCACTACAATATTCCTTCTCTCTTAGATGTAGGATTAGAGCCGGAAATTTAAACTCCACGACACCCGAAGAATATCTTTTAAACCAGGTGTACGAACTGATTATTTCATATGTTGTTGTTGCTATATGTTGACAATGTATATTTAAAGAAATTGGAAGCTTTACAGCTCTCTATAATCAATATAAATATCTTTTCTGTCACTTTAAGAAAATATTTGTATTGCTTATATTTAGATAAGCACTGCGCTTTAATGGATTAAGGCGTAGATAACATCAGGAACATCCTACCTTAGATACATGTTTAAGTTCACACTAGTCTACCTGCGAGTGTGTGTCCTGAGTGCTTTCTTGGAAATATACGTTTTTGTTTTGTTTTTTTGTTCTCGTGTACGTACACTGCATCTTGATTCATGCACCCACTTCCCATAACTAATCTTATGCTCCACACCCTCTTGAAAAGAACAATAAAATCAGAAACAAAGTACAATTTTTTCTGATATTCCATTCTGACAGTCGTTGGTACTACAGTGAGCAGGAAAATAATCTTCTTGCGTTCTAGTGAGCTTTGAAAAATGTTCACTTGCTTAACTTCACTGTTTTCTGGTTCCTGTGATTTCCTTTAGCTTCTTACGAAGAGCAAGGAAGAAAATATGAAATAATACCGTAAAGACGCTGCTATACACAGAAGACTACAGGAGCTTGCTAGGGTGAAAGGTTGGTCACATGTACGAGTAAACGCGAATGAAATAACAATAGCCGCACACAAAAGATTTTTACAAGCATTTGTGATGGCTGTATTGGCCAGCTATAAACACCCTTGAAGAGCACAAAGTTCTTATGTGTCCACAGCGTGCAGTCCAGGCGGAAACATCAACGGACCTCTATGAAGAACAGAAATTATTATAATTATTATCAATTATTATAATTATTAACAATGACTATTCTACACGGTTTTGCCACCGTGACCGCTGTACTGATGTTTCAACTGCAGTTATGAGCATCACAAAGAACAAAAACTTGAAGATTGACTAAGATGATGCTGATTGGGAAGGAAGTTTACACTTTACGCCGGTCTCCCGCCGCGTGGAAAAGAAAATCGGGAAGGCTCACTGAACTACTGAACCTAATACATAATAGACTTCAAAAAATACTGCTGCACGGTAGTGGCTGGGGTAGTAACTTTAGAAGATAAGGATTTTAAGCTAAGCAGACAACTGATCCTACTATCACAAGCTCAGGATGGGGAGCTTAGGGTACCCTTGAAAAGAAATCGCTGGGTTAGCTACAATCCACAGTCCGCTTCAATGCATCCAATGAAGGGTAGCAAAATATCACAAATAGTCTTCAAAAATGACGTCAGATTTATTTGATGTACCTACTAAGCAACAGTTCAACTCTCAACTGAAACGGGTAAGAAAATATGATTGAAGAACTTAGTAGCATTGACTGGAATAACTGAACTCGCAGTAGACAAGTTAGTTAAAAGATGAGGCCGATTTGTGCCAAGCTGAGATGAGTTTTTCTCTAATTCCGTGCGAGTGGAAATGTAAGAGAACAACATAAACAGGACTGCTACAGTACTTACATGACTCAACCAAAACAAAATGCAGGCTAACTTACTCTGTGATGTTCCTAATTCACTTAATGTTAGTTAGTATAGTGATGACTCTTAATTCGCTTCTAAAAACAAGGCTTATTTTTCCATGTTCTTGTAGGACAATTTAGTACAACTATTTTAGTTGTAAAATGTGCCTTTTTTCTGTCTGTTTTAATTTTTTCAACATCTGATGCAGAAAGATTCGTAAAAAAAGCGCATGCCTAAAATTTTGTTTGTGCTAGTTCGTTTTCTTGAATTTGTAAAAGTAACTGACAAATAACTATTCTTCGTTCCCTTCTGATCCCAAAATTTTCAGAATTGACTTCCAAACATCAATGGAGCCATCATTCGCAAGACTATTTATCTGTATATATATAACAATTTAAATTATAATACTC
Source organism: Trinorchestia longiramus (assembly GCA_006783055.1). Taxonomy (NCBI): domain Eukaryota; kingdom Metazoa; phylum Arthropoda; class Malacostraca; order Amphipoda; family Talitridae; genus Trinorchestia; species Trinorchestia longiramus. The sequence continues at coordinate 148,209 of VCRD01001161.1, read as the reverse complement.
AAGCATTGAATAGCAGCTTATAAAAATTTGCCACTTGGATCTCCACAACTAACGAAAGCATAGACATTTAAATTTGATCCGTTCTTATTGCGTTGCACCAGGTGAGATGGACCGTGAATAATAGTAATAAAGGCAACATAAGCACAGCAACACACACACACATACATCAGAAGCAACAACCATTTAGGAGTAGTCGTGAAAATCACCACGTCGGAAAAGCGAGGTTTCCTTTAAAATTAGTCCAGATGCATTAGCGAAAGCATCTAAAATATAGACGACTAATGCAGGAAAAGAAACGATGGCTTCATAAACACTGCAATTATCTTTACGAGGGAGGAAAAACCTTCTGGGTAAAAAAAACACATGTACAACGCTATAAAACGTGTTACAAAAAATTAAAGTTAATACTAAACAGCAAAAGTCTCAGGCGATTGTATACCAAACGGCATACGTGCAGAGCATGGTGGTCACTAAATGATGGCCAAGGAATCATTAGTATTAATATCAATTTCCCAGCAATAACTACAAGAAAAGAAAGACATGATCCGAGTGTTGGGACTGAAAAGTTGGGGAGATAACGCTAGCAAAAAGCGTGGAACTTTGATACCAAAATGAGCGATGCAGACCCAGTGTGAGACGGGTTTCTTATTCCACTCGATCATGAAGCGCAGAAAAGTTCTCTAAATCATGAAATTGACAACACAAAAAAACGATTCATATTCAGCGGACACAGACTGGAGAAATTGCGATCATGCATACATCGGTATGGAACATGAAGTATTGATGTATTTCAAAAAGCATAGGGACCAAAATTTAAGAAACTAGCCAATACCCAACACGAGCAAAGGCATGATGTAAAAATTTGGCGCACCTGTAAAAACAAACACCCTAAAAGTACCGAAAGCTAACGACAACAGTACACGAGCATAGGCCAGATTAGAAGCGCCACAGGAGATGAAAATAAAAGCTCAGGCAAAGGCCAACCAAATTTAATTCTGATTCTGTATAGAAGCAATTGAGTGAAAAACGACGTACAGAAAGCCACGGAGTGCGTCGGTACTCTGCTTTTCGTAGCGCAAGTCAAATTAATAGCGGCATGAATTTGGAATTCTCACGAGGCGTAGCACGGAATTTCCTAACATGAAATCTATGTTGGAGGCACATTGACAAACAGACATTGGAATCTTAATACAGTTTTAACTTTTACTACACTGCACGCAAGCAATGCATCAACATTTAAACATCTAACATTCAACATAAATTACGTTTCACAGCAACTTGTCTTATACTAGAAACGATACATGATATAATTCTTGATAAGCATCCCCATCAAGACTTCTAGATTAGAAGATAAATAAATCCAAACAGCCAGAATATCATCGTACATGATGAAGAACAAGGCCATTAAAATTCTCTGTACAACTCAGCATACAAACATTCTTCTTTTGACAAGTAAACGAGAGTAGAAACACTGTGACTGATCCAGTAACTAAGTAATAAAGGTGGGCTGTGAATAGAGACACTGATCTAGTTACGCTCAGCCTCAAGTGTCAAAAAATGTCAAAAGTTCATACATATCTTCTCGTATGATACACAAACGCCCGGAGAAATCAATATTCATAAATACTCACAAAATATACAGGGGGTCCACAAAGTCTCTTTACCATGGCAAACAATTTTTACAAATGCAATTGAGAAGACATTTTATTCAAATTTGTTCCATTGTATTCAGTGTTTATTAAAGTTTTTAATCACATTTTGCATTGTTTGTTTCAGGGATCCTGTTTGTGAAAGAAGTGTTGTTGAGACTTTATGATAGACTTTTATGAGAGACTTCATGGACACCCTGTACTTGGATTTACTCGGCGCGTGTTGCGTGCTAGCAACTGCTCATCTACCACCTCCACCTGCTTGCTTAAGTAAGGCATTAAACGAGTCAGATCACGTAGGCATTACTTGCTCGTCACTGCTCACACGAGGTTAATTTCAGTCATCAAAGGAGCAGAGTACAGTCAGTGCAACATGAGGGGGTGCACCATCTTATAAGAACAAGTCGTCGAGATCAGGTTTGTCAGCCAGTTGTGACACCACGACGAAGTAGAACCCATCAATCTTTTTTACAGTTCAGTTCTTGAAAAGCGGCCTCAGAACGTTGGTATCCAGAGCAACGTACACCTACTAGTTGCCTGCTCTACATACTGCATAAAGGATTTGCCTGAAGAAGAGGAAAATGCACATGATAATTAAAACAACCAAATATGTCCTCGACTCGCACAGCTCGTACACGATACAGCATCTCTCCTCAGCGATGACACCACAATAATTCTGGTCTGCAGGGTTATGAACTGATCCTTAAATTAAAAAAATTAGAGCTGAGTAGCTTGCGACCACCAGTACACTTGATGTAGGCAGGACAAAAACATGACAGAACTCCTTCTCACTCGACAGCTTGGTCGATCTCTGATGCATACCAGCGTTAAAAATTGGATTTGTTTTGAACTCTTCTTCGACAGCATGATAAAATGACACATTAATTCTCACCCCTCTAACTATGTATCACCAATTTTACAGCATTATGCGCCAAAATGTCTGAAGTCACTTCTCTCAGCACGCAGCTACAAGGGAAAAGCTACAAAGTTTCCCCATCTTTACTTTTGTTGCACAACCTCACCAGCTCAACCAAGTCAAGAAGTTCTATCACACAAGAGTAATGGAAGTGGACACTAAGAGCAACAGAAGAGGCCACTGTGTTCAACACAACACTGCAGCGGCTCACCATACACCATTAATTCATGAATAATTAAGCAAGAATGAAGAGACATGTTACATCTTCTGATAGCAGGAGACTCATTTATGATAGTTGAAAGTATGATAAGGTAGGCATATAAGAGGCCGTCATAGCGTTGTCTTCAGCAGTGTGCAATGCTAAGTTGAAAATAGCAGTTCTTATAGCACAACAACTGCTGGAAAGTGGATTCAAACATTGGTAAGAGTAAACATAAAATGTTATCAAGTAATTCCCCCAAAATACATCAGCATTAGTATAACCATTAACATACACATTACAAAGTTCATGAAGCGTATGATTTTCTGAGTCTTCGTTCCATAATCATGGGCTAGCTGTGACATGCTCATTTTCAATCTGAACCTTGAGACATACATTAAATAAAGACGATACAAAAATATTCATGAAGCTTAAAACGAAACGGAATTAGCCAATTATACATAGTTTTCACCTACAATTCATCACGCCAGAAACTTCTCGATCAGAGTTGCACGCAGTAAAACGATAACAAATTAAATAAAACTTGTCATTTTATGAATTTCTTCCACTCTTGCAGTGAGTATACAGTTTAATGAGCGGATGTGGCCACAGATGAAGAAGGATGCATGCAAGCATTTAAATGTACGTACGAAAACAATGCACATATAAAAATCCGAAACACGGTATGAAAAGTCAATATACATGCATTGCAGATCAGTAGTCACATTTACTTGATATTTTGGTTGTTCAAATACTTATACTATAGTTTAGAGATTGTATTTCCTATGCGAGTATATCTTCTAAGATTACAGCACCCCACCACGCAGAGCAAGGAAGTCATTCATGTTGCTCAATAAAATTATTCCTTCGTTACGAGCGACTGAATAGTTGCTCAGCTGTTAGATATGAAAAACCTGACGTGCATCTTCCTCACACACTTTTATGCCGTTCTTATCTTGAGTAATTGCGAGTATTATAAGCAATTATCAGTAGAATATGTCGAAGTTCAATGTTAGTATCATCCAATCGAAGGATTTTCCAAGTGACAGGACACATCTGAACAAAATGACAACTAAATAATTAAACAAATGAAACAAAACATACACTCGTGCAAGAGGCCTGTTGCATAGAACGCTGGCGTCTCCCATAACAAAGACAAGTAGGAAAGAGAAAAAAACTAACTATGAACACACACCACAACAGCCTTCTGCAACCAGTGTTGCGACTCGCTCTTCAGTTGAAAGACAATCCCCTTCAACGCATTCTTTCAACGTCTATACTTACGTTGCACGTATGCGTGTCTATGGTGAATCATCATACTTACGCTGCACGTATGCGTGTCCATAGTGAATTATCATACGTTGCACGTAGGTACTGTACAGGTTTTCCAAGTTTTCAAAAACGAAATTTTCATCATAAATACAGCAAATGAAGTTCGCTTAGAAATAAATAGGTAAGAAGTTAAGGCAAATGTAGCTAAACAAATGATGATATAACAGGAGTATTTTCTTATCAAATCCATGTCATTGATATAATTCATGATGAACATAATTTACATGAACAAAATAAAACAAAATTTGACTAAGAAGTTAATAGGAATAAGTGAATTTTTGATACGAAATTCAATACTTGCAATCTATGTTCAAAGCTTCGTCTCTGTTTCTCATTGGAAACATTTCGAGACAACGAGGTGTATTATCATTACTGAAGGCACCTTTACAATCTAAGTTAACGCGATGCAAATTTAAAATTAAATCAGCCTCAGGAATTAAAGTCATAAGAAGCTACGATATTATTACTGAAAGTGATATTCCCTCACAAACATGGGAACTAAAAAAATCACCATATTTCATAAAAGTATTTGTGTAACACCGCACTGCAGGAGCCTGTCATAACATCACAATTATTGAAACCAGGATAACAACTGACAAATACCACACATACTAGATCCTTTCTTTCTTTTATGAAGGCTAAAATTAATAATTCTACTCCTTCCACCACTATAGATGTAACTCTTATTCCTCCCAAGAGTGTAAATTCTACCCGTCCTAGATCATGAGTACAAATTCTACCCTCCCAAGATTGTACTCTAAAGTCCACCCTTCCTGAGATTATGAGTACAAATCCAGTCCTCCCAAGATTATAGTCATAAATCCAGTCCTCCCCAGATTATAGTCATAAATCCAGTCCTCCCGTGATTATGCATAAACCCCCTCCTCTAAATCAGAAGTTTACTTGCCATCCCTCATAAGACAATGGATAAAACCTTATGAACTAAAGAGTTATTATTGCTTAATATAAGCATTGTAAAGGAAAGAGACGTACGTTTCATAATCATGTAAATCCTAGAGGAGACACGAAAACAAAGTGAGCCTACACATCAGAAAAAAATAATGCGCGAACAAATTCGGTGTGATGAAATTCTACGAGATCGCAATGCAAGTTAATTCTCCAAGTAGCGTTGTAAACTTTTATAATAATCGTGAAACATGAAACACTCTTCTATCTGTACCGTGGACAAGTAAACAGGGGAATGGTTGCAGTAGAACACAGACCACACAGTCAAGAGGGCTAGACAATGAAAACTTTGGATGTCAGTCACTTCGCTATCAAAAACCACGGCGTGCCTCATTGGTAGCAGAGAGAAGAGGGATCACAGCAATCCTATCGCATCCTCTGAATCAAGTTTCACAACACGCATAAATTCGGAGGTCTTATTCCATCTACGGTTCCACCAGACTCACCCCCACACTCCGAGTCCGTCGTGGGTGAAGAGATTCAAGGACACTTATCCAAAATTGCAGCAGGAGTTGGTTTTGCGCGCCGTCTTGTAGAAAGCTTTGGACTGCATGCTCAGCATCTCGCTCTTGTTGACAAGGTCGTCCAGCTTCTCTCCTCGCTCAAGCACCGCCTCTATGGTGTTGTGCTGAACCACATAATACAAGTTCAGTACACGAGTCAATAGAGGTTCCAAAGAGCATATACTTCCAACAGTAACTTGTACCAACATCTTAACGATTATGAAGACGTATTCATGCCCTGCATCGCCCTATGGAATAATAACTCTATGCAAGATCTAATCTGATTTACTTCAGTAATATCATATTAGACATTTCTCCCCTGATCAACAGATTGTGCGCCCTAGTGATTGATCGTAGACTTAATGTTAAAATTCAGCCCATGTTAAAGATTGACCTAAGTGATATCTACCTCCTGAGGTGCACATAGACGAGTATCCTGCGTTCAGTGGTTGTTCGCTATTTTTCCTGACTAACAGATTAGTTACAAATACAAAAAGTGTATTACAAAAAGAATTCGCACGTTCCCAACTCGTAGCTCCACCACACCCCATGCTCAAGGTGTGATGTCAGCTACAACTACTGCTGGCTCTACCCTACCTGTAGCACTGCTACCAACAACTTTGCCTCCTCCTACCTGAGGTACCTTGCTATACAAAGATACAAATGCAAATAATTGTTGGTGTAAACCTCAAAAGTCAACTTAAACGTACCAGAATGGTGTGTTAAGAATGATAATTCAACTGCTAAAAAAGATTATAACCAAAGTTAACCAAAACCACAATTCAGGTAATAACTAAGATCACAAATCAAACGCTCACCAAGAAAATAATCCCAGTGTTAACATAGAAAATAACTCAAGTGCTAATAAATAAATAAATCAAAGTGCTAATTAAAAAATCATTAAGTGTTGACTAAATTAACAATTAAGCTAAGCACAACAATCTAATACTAAGAATGACTGTTGTGTGTTTATATATTTATTTATGTTTCGTGTCACTTTCAAAAAAATTAGAGAGATCCAGAGCCTTATATACTCGAGTCCGTATCGTGGATACCGAGTTCGGCGGGGTATTGCCCTATGATTCGGGTACATTGTACCCGAATGTGACACGAATTGCAGAGTCAATTGCAGCAGTAGAAAACAAAGTGTCTTAGTTTTCATTAGAATAGAATGAGGCTATAGGAACGAACCTTCTGGCCCATTCTTGGGTCGGATAATTACTTCGATAATTATTCGGTTGCTTACCCAAGTCCCATGCCGTATTTCTAGCCGCGTCAACCATGTCGGCAGCGGGATTCGAACCCGGGTCTTTCCGCTCGCAAGCAGATTCGCTCACCAGTCGACCAAGCTGGTGGTACATTAGGAATGTTGTCATTAAAGAAAAACTCAATTAAAACGTTTGTCCTTTGTAAATATACATAAACTAAATATACTTCATTACGTTCTTATATGTAATTTTATTTAATATCTTTCCAACAGTATTTGCCATCATTTTTGATGGCACGGATATTATCACAAAATCTCTGCCGTCATTATTGACGGCTGGGTTCACTAGTTTTGAGATAATACCCGTGCCATCAAAAATGATGGCAAATACTGATGGAAAGATATTAAATAAAATTACATATAAGACGCAATGAAGTATATTTAGTTTATGTATATTTACAAAGGACAAACGTTTTAATTGAGTTTTTCTTTAATGACAACACTCCCAGTGAAACCTAAGACACTTGGTTTTCTACTGCTGCAATTGACTCTGCAATTCGTGTCATATTCAGGTACAATGTACCCGAATCATAGGGCAATACCCCGCCGAACTCGGTATCCACGATACGGACTCGAGTATATAAGGCTCTGGATCTCTCTAATTTTTTTGAAAGTGACACGAAACATATAAATAAATAAATATATAAACACACGACGGTCATTCTTAGTATTAGATCTCTGCCGTCATTTTTGACGGCTGGGTACACTAATGATAGTAGAACAGAATAGAATAGAATAAGGCAATCGAAACAAGCCGTTTGGCCTGTTCTTGGGTTGATACCCAAGTCCCATACCGTAGTACTTAGAATAATAAGAAAATCCCCCTGTAGAGCACTAACCAAAATGATCTTTGTGTCCTCAACCTCTTCCTGGACACGCGTGATGGCATCCGCCTCCCTGGGGTTCTGCCACTTGGCCAGCAGGGCGGGCAGGCCAGTGTAAGGTATGGCAGTCTCGTGTGTGCCAGGCCATAAGTGTGAGGGCACCTGCATTGTGAAATCTTCCAGCACCTGGTAACCATACAAGCCCATCATTAGCTTACATAGAGAAGAGCTTGGCACATTATCAGAGAATTA
>VCRD01001161.1:120883-138288 GCA_006783055.1 Trinorchestia longiramus | reverse complement strand
AAGTGTTGACTAAATTAACAATTAAGCTAAGTACAACAATCTAATACTAAGAATGACTGTCGTGTGTTTATATATTTATTTATATATTAATGTTTCGTGTCACTTTCAAAAAATTAGAGAGATCCAGAGCCTTATATACTCGAATCCGTTTCGTGGATACAGAGTTCGGCGGGGTATTGCCCTATGATTCGGGTACATTGTACTCGAATATGACACGAATTGCAGCAGTAGAAAACCAAGTGTCTTAGTTTTCATTAGGAATGTTGTCATTAAAGAATAACTCAATTAAAACGTTTGTCCTTTGTAAATATACATAAACTAAATATACTTCATTGCGTTCTTATATGTAATTTTATTTAATATCTTTCCCACAGTATTTGCCATCATTTTTGATGGCACGGGTATTATCACAAATCTAGTGAACCCAGCCTCAATAATGATGGCAGAGATTTTGTGATAATATCCGTGCCATCAAAAATGATGGCAAATACTGTTGGAAAAATATTAAATAAAATTACATATAAGAACGCAATGCAATATATTTAGTTTTATATATATTTACAAAAGACAAACGTTATAAGTGAATATTTCTTTAATGACAACACTCCCAGTGAAAACTAAGACACTTGGTTTTCTACTGCTGCAATTGACTCTGCAATTCGTGTCATATTCGGGTACAATGTACCCGAATCATAGGGCAATACCCCGCCGAACTCGGCATCTACGATACGGACTCGAGTATATAAGGCTCTGGATCTCTCTAATTTTTTTGAAAGTGACACGAAACATATAAATAAATAAATAAATATATAAATAAATATATAAACACACGACGGTCATTCTTAGTATTAGATCTCTGCCGTTATTTTTGACGTGGGTACACTAATGATAGTGGAATAGAATAGAATAGAATAAGGCAATAGAAACAAACCGTTTGGCCCGTTCTTGGGTGACACCCAAGTCCCATACCGTAGTACTTAGAATAATAAGAAAATCCCACTGTAGAGCACTAACCAAAATGATCTTTGTGTCCTCAACCTCTTCCTGGACACGCGTGATGGCATCCGCCTCCCTGGGGTTCTGCCATTTGGCCAGCAGGGCGGGCAGGCCAGTGTAAGGTATGGCAGTCTCGTGTGTGCCAGGCCATAAGTGTGAGGGCACCTGCACTGTGAAGTCTTCCAGCACCTGGTAACCATACAAGCCCGTCATTAACTTACATAGAGAAGAGCTTGGCACATTATCAGAGAATTATTAGTGCACAAACACATGGCGTTCATGTTTGGTTTAGTTGCTAGAAAAGATTGACTGAAAACATGAAGGTATTTATATACTTATTTGACTAGGGGTTATTTTAATATTTTAAACATAGAAAAAAAGAACACAGAATGTGTACATGAGAATTGAAACAACAATGATAGAAGGCATGAAATCAAAAAGTAATATATTACTCAAGTAGATTCAAAGTAGTTTCAACTGGGTAGTGCATATCTTAAAAAAAACTGAGGGCTAAATAAGAGAAGTTTTAAGCAAATAAATTTTGCATTACATGTTCAGATTATATTCTAGAACATTTAAAATCATAACTTTTCATCAACATAAGAAAAAGACACTTTTAGAAAATTATACATCAATTAAATTTTTAGTTCTCATAATTCTTAAATTATGCTATAAATATTCACAAATTTGCAAGTATTTATTTTCAAATACTTATGTTCCAAATACTTATGTTATGTGTTTTCAAATACTTATGTTATGTGTATTTTCAATACTTATGTGTTATGTTAGGATTATTTTAAAATTTCTATTCCTATCAACTCTAATGTTTGCTTGAAAATTTACTTCTAAAGTTCAGCAATTTGAAGTTCTTTTTACTAGTTGTGTTGACATTTCATCAAGTGAACTGCTGTGCTGGATCATAAAGAAGTAGCTTCATAGCTCACCTTATCAATGATGGTGTAAGAAATAGCTTCATAGCTCACCTCATCAATGATGGTGTAAGAAATAGCTTCATAGTTCACCTTATCAATGATGGTGTAAGAAATAGCTTCATAGCTCACCTTATCAATCATGGTGTAAGAAAATAGCTTCATAGCTCACCTTATCAATCATGGTGTGAGCAACTCTGTACTGGTACTCATGGTCGGACACTACAACACCAGCAAGCCCATCCTGACGCACACACACGTGGACCATGTATTCTGAAATAGGTTATACAGTCAGGAATTTGTCTAGTTGAGCATAATCAATACACATTATTAAATTGGATCACATATTTGCAAAGTCAATAAAGAATATTTTAACATTACCAGATATGCACAAAAAAGCATTAACAACCAGAGATATAATGTGAACGTTAGTGCAATATTCAGAAGCAGTGCATTATTTTTAACGCTTAATATTGAAATTGGTATGACAAACGTAGATAAGTTCAACATAAATTGTCACCAGAAATAATAAATTGAGAAAGTGCAAGGTTTTCCTTACACAACCAGAAGTTTATCATCTCTTAGATTATACATAAAATGTAAAATCAGGAGATGATCATATAATAGGGATGATTATGCAACTTGATACAATAGTGCATCAAATTATTGAAATATTTTTCAAAAATAAGTTCCTTTTAAACAAGGAAAGTTTTTGTGACACCCTGTATTATTAAGTACTAACCTTGTTCTTTGACAGATTGTCTACTTCCAATGTCACATCTCTCTGTAATAATTTTAGAAGTAAAGCCCATAAATTCTTGAACAGATGACCTTTGGAAAAAGCTAAATTGTTGTAAATCATAGGCTGCTTTCAGTAAAGTTGGAGACACATCTGATGTTGGCTTGTAAAGCACACTCAAAGCAAATAGTTTCACCATGTTGTTCTTATATTTAAACAGGTGTAACCCTGAACTGATGCAGATTAGTACCTGTAAATTATAATCAATATGTTAAATTTTTACAGTACACCATGGAAAAATTAAAAGCAGACTCTCCTAAAAAAGGAGTCACTGCAAATGAAACTAGAAGTTTTCTTCATTAAAATTTCATACATTACTAATATTGAAAGTAAATAACAAGTTAAATTTGTGGTCAAAATGCATTCCTCTTTTAGCCTTGAAACAAAACTATTAATAGCCTCATGCAATTCCACAAATTTTTTCAATACATGAACCAAATGTTAACCTTTTTAACTTGTGTATTGAAATTCACCAAAACAGTATTAAATTCTAAAAGTAATTTATTCAATAGAGAAAATTTTTCAAGTACATATATTATTGAATTATTTTGGATCAAACATCAGAATGATAAAAAAGTTGGTCTCATTACTATAGTTTTAACTTCCCTCATCTGACTTTAACCCTAGAACAGCAACTTTGGGAGATTTTATCTTTATTATGCTTTCCACTCTTCTGAAATACAGGGTTACCATTCTAGTGTTAAAATAGATTCTACAAATTTAAGACTTTCTGTAGGGGAATTTTCTGAAATTTTGCAAATATTTCTAGTCACATCAATACTTAGACTCGACTTAGACTTAAACTTGAGAGCCAGCTTTAGTTGTGGCTTCATCAACAGCAGGCAATAGATTTACCACACACGGAAATCGTACAACGTCCGGAATTCCGTGGCCAAGCAAATAGATGATGACGACAGAATTCTAATTTTCGTTAGAATAGAAAGTGAGTGTTTCATCGTCTCACGGCAAATTTCTCTCGTAAAGAAAAGGTTAGCTAAATCATCAGAAAATTTACTCTGAATGAGAAAATTGAACAATTTTTTTCAATTAACTTACTTTCTTTGGTATCTTCAAGTGTTTACGGTTCATAGTCATGAATCTATGGGAACTCTTTTTACTCACCAGTCCAAACGATACACTTAAGGAATAGAGGTATTCCAGACTCATTTCATAGAGTATTTATTTACAACATAATCCAGAACTTGAAAGGTATTAACAACTGAGATCTTGGTCAAAGACCCAGGTCCAAGAAAAGAAAGAAAAAACCATGACCACGACTTGCACATGGTGCATAATAAATCATTGGGAAGAAAAAGAATCCTCTTTGTGCTAATTTTAATTTTTTTACCAGTCCCTTTCCGTACCACTATCAGCTCTACAACAAGAAACTGTTTTTTAATCTACAAAGCTAATTTCCATTTTTCAAAGAAGAGAGCAGGGATTGAAAAAGGTTGATGACCTGTCACGTAGAGGGTAAAAAAACACCATTAAACATTTGTTAACTGTTTTAAGTACAGCCCTCCGTTATTTTAGTTCATTTATAATCCAATCTGATGTCATCTATAGTTGTCTTATTGCGATCGAATGTTTTGGCCTCTCAGTCTCGGCTCGGCCTTCGGGCTCTCTAGTTTGTCGTATGGGTGGCTGGAGTGGCGAGTATGAGGAGGGCAGAAATTGAAACGTGTTGGTGCTTTTATGGCTGACGCTTAGAAAAAATTAACTTGTGAATAATTATAATACGTGATAGGGTATTCAAGTTTGTGTTAGGTGATATCTTTGTATGTAAACTTGAAGAGACTGTGTATTGTAATAACCGTGCTCACTAACTCTAAGAGCTTGCACAGAGTACGGATTTGAAACATCGTTATTATTTCTAACCCTTGAATCCATGCAAACTACTTTTGGGGATTTCAATAGTTGGAGTTGATGCTCATTTTTTAAGGTTTGTTTTCAATCATTACTTGTGTTTCCCGCTGTGTTGAAGTAATTTGATTGCGAGTTGCTAGGTGTAAACTAAGTTATTTAAGAGTAGAGTATTCATTGGAGGTTTGGTCCGTTTGCATGTGTCGAAAATTGTTTTAAATAAGTTCTGGCAAAATCGAATGCAGAATGGCTAGCAGCAAGGCTGGGAAGAGGGTCTCCCAGCATCACTCAGTGGTTGTGCCACAGTGTGCTTTGATAAATGGGAAAAAATAATAAATAAATTTTCTTTATTCTCATACGTCAACCAGTAAAGTATAAACTCACAGTACATATGCTCCAGTGTATTTTCAATTCTTAAGGCTAGCATTTGAAGACTAAAAGAGATGGTGATTCTAGCAACAGTTCTCTGCTGTGCAACATAATGTAGGAACTTAGTGGCTTTATTAGATGAGCTTGATGGTCATAATCAGGTGCTTTGTATTGCAGTTGATGCTTATAATTTTAATTCAACCATTTGTAACTATGATGATTGGATTTTAGTTTGGGCATCTTGCTTTGCAAGTAGGAATGTGTGCCACTTGACCACCCATTACTAAGAGTACAAATAAATTTCATTGTCTGACAAATACTCAGGACTTCAGTATGAACTTTTAGGAGCTATTTGCAATACATATAGTACATATTGTTTGCTTTTCAGTACATAGTTTTGACAATTTAAAAAATTTACATTTGGGTTTGGAAACCATAGGATGGAGCTCTGAGGCTCAGATACCAATTTAAATGATTTTGACTACAATACAATGTACTCTAAAGTAGGTTCAGTTCTCATGTGTTATGTTAATGGTAAGTATATCAAGAGTTTATTTCTCAAGTTACTCTATTTTTCCTCTTTCAGAAATTTTGTTGGTCTTCTATACATGCAATGAAGTGGCTGTAACTTTCATTAAAATGGCTGTGGAAAACCATGGCTCTGCTTTCACTCTTCCAAAGACATGCTTTTATTTCTTCCTGTTTGAGTTACATCTCTGCAAATAATAACTATTAGCACAATGCTGTCCATGTGCAGCCTCGTTTGTCGATTAGTGCGTGGCTGGAAGCAGTCAGAAGCCACTGCCATCATTTCTCAGTCAGCCACTACTCCAGGGTCCTCTTTGCTCTTGCATGACCTTGGGGAACCAGAGCTCAATGTTGATGTGGGGGCCTACATTGCAAGCCCATATCCACATTTTGATTCTCCCCACAAGTTCTCTCGCAAAGGATCTTGTTCGGACTGCAGCTCCCAAGGCAACATTCATCCAGCATTTTGTCAAGCCTTTGCATGGCCAGAGAGTAAGTGAAGTGACTGATCATTTTTGACTGTTATTTTATCTGTCTTAAATTGCATTTTTTTAGATATAGTAACAATGATAATTATGAGAAACTATATGATATAGTAAAATAATATTGTTTTTCAAGTATTGTATTGTATGTATAGTAATAGGTGGTTGCTATTTGAACCATACTTCTGTGGCTGCAGAAAATAAATGCAGATTGGTAGAAATAAAATGGTAACTAAATAAACTAACTTGTCACAAATTCATATCTTCCTTTGACAGGATGTTTACTTCTCTTATTTGTAGCTGTTCACATTTGGAACAGCATTAGTAAATCAATTGCTATAGTTTTGTAGTTGGTTTTTTAGTATGGGTTGCTATAGTTTTATACTTGAATACTTGTGGGAGCTGTTATTCCTTGAAATGTTTTTTTTTATTCTTTCCATTGCCATGTCATGCATTTTCTCTATGAAAGGTAGGACCAGCAAGCTGAAATGACCAACTTTTCCATTATCTGCCTCTTTTGCTTGGGCTGTAATGACCTGTCAGTTTTTCTGTTTTCTCTGTTATTTCTGAGGTTTATGTGAACTCCAAGCTGTACATCTGGGCTAGCAAGGCATTCATCAATATTTATCTCATCTCCTCTACTACTCTTCTAAATAATAACAAATCTGCCAGTTTTTATAGCTTTGTCTGACAAGGCATTTCCACCATGTATTTCCTATTTAATATTGGTGTTTGTTAGAGAGTATGATGGTAATATTTTAAATTATGTTCTCCTCTGTGGTTAATTCTTTGTTAATAAGTGTATTCTAGGCTTATTTACTCATGGAATAAGACAGGTACATGAACTTATTAGATTCTCTGCTGGAATGCTTAACTAGTCTAATTGAAATTACTGTTAATGCAATATAACAACAAAACATTGCTGAAACTTTTGTACAAGAGTTCAGTTCAAATTTAGGGTTTGTTTCTTCTATTTGTGCAGTAAAAGAAATTAATATTTCAAGAGTAGTGCTTGTATTTGATAATGCTCAATCATGTAAAAAAAATAATATTTTTACCTGTTCTTAGTACATACTGTTCTGATCTCTTTGAATCTTATACATTTATTCATCTCGACTCATGTATGAAAATAAATATTTTTATTCTTAGTTTCCATATTTTGGTATGAGTCCAATGTAGGATCAATAATAACTGGCAGTAGTACAATGAAATTTGCTTGAATGCACATGCAAATGTTAGATTATTTCTAGAAATGTTGAATGCTATTCTTCTTTCTACTAAACTGTAGAGCATTTAGAGTTAACAAGAAACAAGTGAAAGGAATAATTGGTAGTAAAATATTGATGCTAAATATCAGTAATAAGATTAGAACTTGGACTTCTGATGCTTGCATAAAATGTTAGTGGGAACAGATCAGCATTTATTACTTGGTTAAAACTGAGTATTGATGTATCATCATATTAAGTGGGTGATAACCATACAAACACTAATTCATTCTATTTTTATGTGTGTAAATTTGTGCTTAAAAAATTGGTCATATTGCATGTACTGTATAAATACAAACTGTTGGTTTGAATAAATAACTTCAATTTCATTGTTGTAATACATGCTGCATTTCAGGAAATTTCAACGAGGGCCGTGAAGGGGAAGGTTCTACAAGTTATTCTCGCCCATCGCTGTTCTGCCAGCAGAACTGTGGAGGGCAGGAAGGAGGGGAGGGTGCATGTGGGTTGCTGCATCCTCCACCCAGAGTGCAAGTCATCTGGTCTGACAACAACAGACAGGCTTCCCTGGTCACACCCAGGGTTAGTTCTACTCTTTTGATTTCAGTTGCTATTTTTTCTCAATTGCTATTTCTTATGTAGTCACACCCAGGGCTAATTACACATTTTAATTGATGTACAATTTTTTCACCATCTGAATTAGAAATCACACTAACTTTTTACTGTAGAAACAGTAATTTCTGTCTATTATGGTATAATGTACATACAATCGTGGATAGAGATACTTTGAGAGTGTGTGTTAGTATTGTGATTAAGTTGGCCTCATCAAGGAATATTTTTGCATGGAACCAGCAAAGATGTAATGGGGAGTAACATTTTCACTTGTAAATATGAATTCAGATGGATAACTGGAACATAATTAGCTAATATCTTGAGCTGAATGAGGCAAGATATTTGTAGGTAAAAAAGGACTTGTTGTGAGAGTAGTTAGATAGAATTGAAGGTAGTATTGAGAGAGGTGGGGCTTACTGAGAGAATGAATGAGTTGCATCTGACAAAAAAGGCAGAACCAGGAGGTAATTTAGTAGAGCTAGCCCAGCATTTTTCAACCTTTGATGGCCCATACCCCTGATTACCGAGTCGCTTAACAATCGTGGCCCCTTGCTCTTCAATAAAAGTATTTGCAGTTTTCGGTGTCCTCTTGTGGCCTGAGGTTGAGAAACTCTGAATTAGACTAAGCCAGAGAAGGATAAACTAGAAGTAGGATAGTGGTGAAATGATTGAAGTATGCTCTAGATACAAGGTCAATTGAGAATGCATGTCAATTTTTAATGTAGCTTCTATGGATGTTCTTTAACATGTGGCTTTCTTTTCTTGTTGATGGAAAGGCACGTGAACAGAGCTATTATTAAATTGAACCAATATGCATGAATGCATGACTTTGGGCCAGTGGTATGTAGTTTGTATTTAGCCGGCTACCTTTTCTCTCATATGAAATAGGAGGAGACTGCTGGGGCATATCATTGTTCAGTTACTGTTAGTAAGAATAATTGAACAGATGAGTGAAAAATACAGCGAATGTTTGTGTTTTGTTGTTGATGATTCATCGTTAATATATTCCAGATCTTTTCAAAACTTCGTCAGGTAATTTTTTATGTTGAATGCTAGTTGAACTTTTTCCCTCATGTGGAATTTTGCTCGTAATTACTGATAAGTTTTGTGTATTCTTCAACAGCAATCAGTGGACTTGTCTCGATGGACTCTATTTTTTGCTTCTGAAGACGACCTGCTGGAGCACACAATTAGAGTGCCTGACCTGCCAGCTGCCGCACCAAGCACATCATGGGGCGTTCTTCATGAAAGCGCGGACGAAAATGTCCGAGAATCCTCTTTGCCCTCATCGACTAGTGATCCAAACTTGGAAGTACCAATTTCAGCACCTCCTCAAAACACCAAGCCTGAATTATCTTTACCTACTACTGCGCCGGAGCCTTCTTCCCGAGTGTGTACAGGAGATGATTTAGCAGACTCGTTTCCATCGACGAGCACCAGCGCTACGGGCTCGTTAGCAAAGCAGGATGACTCGAGCAACCAACTGAAAACAGTTAATGTAAGTCACGGGTTTGGTTTGCGAGGTAGAGGGAAAGCCATCGGCGACCACAACGGTGAGGGCTCGAATGGAGTTGCCACAGCGTCGGGGAAAAATGGTACTAATGGAACCTCAGCGTCTTTAGGAAGGGGGTGTTCTGAGGGAGGGTTGTCAGGTAACAAGAGTGGAGCCCGTCCTGTGGTGATGGAACACATATCGCCTTCAGCGTCTGGTGCTGCTTACGATGGCGTGAAGGACACCTCCGAGCTGATCACTATACTGCTGGAAGCACGATGCATTTCCAACTTCAAAAAGTCACGGGATGAAGGCTGCAAGTCTCCCGTCATGGTAAACGGATTTGTCAGCTTTTTTAATCTTTCTTTTATTGTTCCTTGTAGGGACCATTGTCACTCGCTTGTTGTGAAGTCTACATGGTAGTGCAATACGCTATTTCTTTCGAATTGAGTTTTGTTTGCTCGCTTAGGAAAAGTGGTGATGGCTGCGTCTTTTTTTATTTATGTATATTTCTTTATTTTATTAGCTCTAATGTTTTGTATTTATTCATTCTTATTCATGAAAAACTGCGCGAATAACTCCTCAAATGAAAAACATTAATACTGTATCTGAGGGTAATTTAAGGAGCAACCTTGTTAATGATAGTTACGATATATGTGATTAATTAAATTATAGAAATGTAGGGCATTTGTTCTTTTCATTCACGAACGATCAATTTTTTCCTTTTATAGTTTCTTGTGAAGTTTCGAGACAAGTACAACCTTTCTGAATAACAACTTTTGTTCTCTCTATCCCCTCATTTTTATACTTGGTAGACACGGCCTTGCAAGTAGCGTTTCAGGCCTGTCACATGAAAGCAATCTTGCATGAGACAACCAGGTTATTTTGCTTGTGTGCAGGCAGACCAAGTGTGCAAGGCTTATGCATGGAAGTGCCGTGGTGTATTCGGTGTCATCGCACACACTACGCCCCAGCGCCTGATGCTCATGGTGGACGCCTTCTTTGCCAACAACCTCCTGCTGGACAGTGATCTTCATGTCACAAAGATCGTCAGTAAGTCGTCTTACCTACACCTTGCAGTTCTTCCGTCCCGTTGAGTATTCTCTAAGTTTGGTCGTACATTCTTTTCTTGAAGTGATTTTGGCTATTCAGATTTGCTCAACGATCAGTTTCACATGGAGATGAGAAATTTACTTGTGTGTTTTTTGTTGAAGTGTGCTGAAGAATTTTACGAATTATTATTACTGCAGGTTTCTTCTAGCTACGGGCTTCCAGCTTCAGATGAAATATTACACTTTATAATGGTCGTGAGTTATTTCATCTACATTTATTTATTTTATCAGTGTTGTTCATTATATCACCTTTTTCCTAACAACGCTACTTTCCTTTCATTTGTTCTACTCTAGCGCCGAAAGTTGCGAGTGAACGCATCCTTTGCATTGAATCAGTTTAGTTATGAGGTACTTAAGATCGTGCCAAGTTCCGTGAGAGGAGTTGGAGGTGCATTGGTGTAGTCCACATTGAATTTTTCGATGCACAGCTGTGGACTGCGTGGGTGTGCCAGGACGCATGACAGAGCCCACCACCATAGCGGAGTGTGCTACACCAGGGGGCTACTACCACACCGCTAAGCAACACCAACACACTTCCCTCCTAGACGCTGCTCGCTGTCTCTCTGCCGCAGATGTGTCTCGCGCACCTTCTCCAGGTGAGACATTGTTTTCTACAGGTGGTTAGCTAGTGCTAGAGGCATCCAGATGAAACTTGGTCATCTTCAGTGAGTGAGCTAGTGCTAGAGGCATCCAGATGAAACTTGGTCATCTTCAGTGAGTGAGCTAGTGCTAGAGGCATCCAGATGAAACCTAGTCATCTTCAGTGAGTGAGCTAGTGCTAGAGGCATCCAGATGAAACCTAGTCATCTTCAGTGAGTGAGCTAGTGCTAGAGGCATCCAGATGAAACCTAGTCATCTTCAGGTAGTAAGCTAGTGCGAGAGGCGCTTATGCTAGTTACTTGGGTTTGAGATTTTGTTTCTTCTCTTCACTATATAATATTTGCATAGTCAAAGATAGTTTCGTCTCGTAGTTTTATCGTTTCACTACATATGTACTTGAGTGTCTGTATTATAATGGATAATGCCGTTCTGTGGGTTTTATCTCGGCATAAGTGGGATGTCAGCAGGATCAGGGATATCTGTCTGTGGGGTCTTATATTTTCACTGGGTAATATCTGTATTATAAGGAACTGTTCCGTACTGTGGATCACATTTCTGCACTAGTTGGACGTCCGCATGAAAATGGATAGTTTTATTTGTTTCTACTTGAAGGATCCCCAACTTTTACGCTATAACAGGCAGGAAGGCCTAGAATGTTTTGACTGAAAACATTCAAATCATCCAACCATTTGATGGGTTCTCATTGGTTTCATGTGGTGCGTGATTGGGAAACCGGTTTGCGTTTCGATGATATGATAAAATAAGGATTTTTTTATCATTTTAAAAGTTGTATAAGCTCATTTAAAATCCTCCTAAAAAGTGAAATCATTGGAAGCAATCAATTTTCCTTGATAATATTTGGTTGATTGAAAACTGTGCGATTAAAACTGGTCAATGTCCTGCTTGTAGCGCCTCAACTCTGAGCAGAAATTGTCTAGTCTATTGTATTCTTATCCTGTATTTTATGCAAGTCTTGTTTTCCATTAGAATCTCTTGAGAAATTTGTCTAGCATTGTTTCAAGCATCATTTAGTATCTGTAAATTTGCTTCCTACAGCGAGGGAACTTCAGGCTCCAGTGCATTTTTGTTTTTATTTTTGTGATATTTATTTTAGAGGTTCATGGAGATTTTTTTAATTTTATATTTCATTCATCAGAACATAAATTTTCAATAAATTGACACGATTTATTTTGGTTTCTTATGTTGTTTTTATCTCCCTTCAGCTCAATAGAATGAGCCTCAACACAGTCATTCTCCGGCACGAACTGAACACCCAAAGCTCACACCACGCTAATCTTGTTGTGTACAGCAATGAATAACTTGACACTTTTAAACACAAATGGACAACAAATCAGAGGAATAACTACACGCTAGGGTGATGCAACAAGCAGTCCTGGATGTCACGCTAATCTTGTACTATGTGTAATAATGAACAAACTTTGCTTTTGAGACTAACGCTACAACTGACACACAATTTATTCTGCGACAACAAGAGCTCAAAAAATTTGCCGAGTTTGACACGAAGGAATCAAAGGAGTAGAACTGATGCTGCAATGTTGAGAAGGTACAATGTAGTGCCGTTGCAACTCACCACACAACGCTTATGGTGTTCCGTGCAGAGCTTAATTCTAATCCTCCTCTAATTGTACTTAAACTAACATCTGGTATTGTGTTTTCCGGGTCCCACTCACATGGAAAATATTAAAGCACAGTTTTTTGATCAAGTTGCGTGAATGATTTGTTTTTTGAGTTATCATTTTTCAGTGATTGAGCAATTCAAATTGTACAGATTTATTATGTGTTTTGTTGATATCATTTGCTTCATTATGCACGTACACCAATAAATAAATCCTGGAATAGTTAAAGCCGAACACGCGATTATTACTTCACTCGAAGGTTGCATTTGAGAATTCGGGTACGTGGCAGTGGTTTATCTCTGCCAATTAAAACAAAATCAGTTACGGCTGTGTAGTAGGAAACCTAATTAAGGCTATTTGCCAGGCCAAGCTACGTTTTAAAGGCAGTTCATGTTTTGTTTATAAGTAAAGTAGTTCATTCTTTTTACTAGTCGAATTAGTGAGCGAAAACGGTTGAACACAGCTCGCGTAGAATATTAAAAATCTGAGTTTAACTTGGTATGTAAATTTAAAGGTGTTAGAATTTAGCGTATACTAGTGTACTAAAGCCACAACCAACGTCAGTTCATTCTTTAAACGCTCTTAAGTCAATTATGAAGTACCTGGTTATGGAAATTAATTACATAAATGTGTAATACGCCCGTGATTTTTGGGCACAAATAAGCAGAGAAGATAGTTTGTATCCGAATTTTAGGATAAAACTAGAAGTTGCAAGATCCAAATCGTCTGTTGATTGGACAGGCGATGAGAGCTTTGATATTTGTGAGCATTTCAATCAGGATTAACCTGAGCAATGTAAACTCGTTCAATCTCATTAATTCTGTTCATTTTAAAACTCTGATATCAGGTCAGTCTGAACTACTCGTGTGAAGACATTTACACACAACAATTGCGATTGAAAATGGAAGTAAACTCTCGCATGAATGAATGATTTAGTTCACAATCTTACCTTCAAAATATTCTATTTATACATGCTGTTTATGCCACATCATTTGCCCAGGAAACGTTCCAAGTCTATTGATCAACTTGACCTCCATGATTTGTACTTACCATTTAGCATCATACTTTTTGACTAATGTTTATTTTCTAATGATTTAGCATAACGTTTGTTAACTTGGCATAAATTCATTGTTTGATATACATCAAAGAGAATATCGATTCACGTTGCCTCCAATATATATAAAATGCTATTGTATTTAGTAAAATAAGATGTATTTATTTCACATTCAAGTTATTGAAGAGTACACGTTAGTTTCGGAATCTTCACGGCCATCATCTCATCTTCGAGCAGTTTTATTCACGCAGTAAGTTTGGTTTGTGTGTTTTTTTTTGGTTTAATTCGCCTTTAACTTTGTTACCTGAGTTTTCCTTAATCTCTGCATGCTGTATGATTTTGTGGCTTGTAAGTGATCCTCAGGCCCAATTTTATACAAATTTGTGATCTGCCACATTCGTGTAAAACACTAATTGTTTTTCATTTTTGGGTTTTTAAATATTTTTTGTCGTGGTGCTGCAGCCTCTGAGCTGACGTGAGGCGAACTAGAGTTAGTTTAATGGTCAACTACTCACAGAGGCTTTTATTTTTTTGCTATTCCACTACTGACTTCAGTTCAATACTACGCTAACTCATCGTTGACGTCGAAACTTTCATTTTGTGGAATTTGTATTTCGTCAGTACACTGTAAGAAAACCTATAAATCTACATTATTTACTTGGAATCTGGGGTCACTTACGCAACTCCTTGGTAAGATTTGGTTTACATTTCATTATTTCATTCTATGATTTAAGTTCTTGTATTTTACGTTTTTTGGTTGGTGTCCTACATTGATTGGGATTATGGAACTAATCTCTTCACTTGTTTCACGGAGAAATAGGCCCCAGCAATTTATTTGTTCATTTCTTGTATCGCATCATCGAAGTTAATCCCTAACGTCGCGGTATTGCATTCAAACCATGTTATGAAGTAGTTCAGCTCTCATTTATGGTGGAATGTGTGCTCAGAACTCGGGTCAAACAATGATCTGAAATCGAGTAGTAGTCTCCTGATATAAAACACAGTTCATCAAAGTTGAACATACTGGTTTTCACTTGAAGTAAGTTCATGAATAGTAACTTGTAATTTTGGGCTATTGGTTGAGATAATTATTACGTTACATAGTATTTATATATTCTGAAACTAATGTTTTCTAACTACTGTACTTTCATGTGTGTGGAGAGTGTGGTTGTTGAAGATGCGTGTTTGTGGTTTGTGGTTCTAATCGTTACTGGCTCTTGCTTGCTTTTGCAAAATAACTTGGGTATTATAAAAGAGTGACATAGCTCATCACTTCCTGATCAGTTTGAATTGTAGAGTGAGAATGTTTTATTAATGTCTTTCCTTACGACTTCATTTTGAGGTACTCTATCGTGTGATCAGATCATACACGTAAGTGCTACTGCCTTGAATTCATGTATTAGGTTGAAACGAAAGGAAAGTTTAATTTTTTCTCAACTAAAATTTTGATCATCGAAGCAGTGTATTTTGTTGTTGTTCGGGTATGTTACAATTAGTGAACATATATTTTTTTACAAATTATCAAAATGTTCGTAATCTTTGGTTGTAACAACTACTATCGCAGTAGACGTGTTTTACTTAAGAGTTCTATAAATTGGTCAGTGCACGAACAACAGCAAAATATATTTAAAGTGTGTTTAGAGATTATGCAGTGAAGAAAAAGTCGCGAGGAACTTGCTGGTTTTCGAAATTTTAATTAGTCTGGCAAACAATTGATAGGAATACCATAAGAAATTATTTCAGTGAGTTGTAGCTGTTATCACAGCAAACTTCATTACCACTTCCAAGGAGCTTGCAGAACTTTTCAATGTAGCTCGTACGACTATTCTATGACACTTGGGTTTAGCAAGTTTTCAGCGGGTACTGGACGAACTGTTTTCTTAAATTCTCAATAGTTTGTTGTGAGCCGTTGCTTGCTTTTATATCATAAAACAGCATTTTTGAATAGGCTTGTTTGTGATGATGTGAAGTAAAGCCTTTTCCCTGCTGTTAAATGTTGCTCGATTGACTATGGATCTCACGAAAAAGCTCTGTTGGAAAATATTGTTTCTTTCTCCACATTTTCCAGACTTTTTTCCTTCAGCTAACTATTTGTTTAGAAGAATACTATACCATTTGGATAGTTTTCTTAGATTCACATCAAGGGAAAAGGATGAAAACGAGTTGCTTATATTTTATATAAAAATTTCTAAAATTACCAAGTGTCATTTATAAGCTTTTTGACGCGTAATATTAACCCATAGAACGTAATACATGTTATATGAATGCGTTTTTAATAGTAATAGGTCATTATATTTATAAATCCGGAACTTGATCATTAATTTTGTTTCTATTTGGTGTGAGTGTATAAAAAACTACACAAGATAAATTTCTCATGTCATAATTCCAGTCCACGTCATTTTAGTACCAGTATTATTATACTAACGCACCTTGATCCCTAAAAGTAATGGAACGTGCATCAACCTATTAACACAGCATCTCCTAACGATTCTAATATGACTAAGTTTCTTATTTACTGTGTCATTAACAATATCTCCTGTGGTCCCACAGAGCAACCGATCGTGTTTCAACCCTTCTGCCGGCCTGGCAAAATTCCTCACTTGCGCAGCCGCCTCCAAAAGCCTCACCCGCGTCTAAAACAAAACTCGTCCTCGTCAAGCCTGTCAATTGAAAATTCATGTGCTGGCAAAACGGATCAATTTCTTCGATTTTCTTCGTCCAGCAGTTCGAGCAGCGACAGCAAGAGTATCTCCACTGACTCGGACGACTTACCCATCCCTCCCGTCGACTTGCAAATGTTCTGTCCGCGAGGCTGGGCCATTTCTGGTCAAAGAATTGTCATCGGACAACCTTTAATCGCTGACCAGTCTGCTCGCAATGACAGTAAAGTTAGTCAGAACCGAAGTGGGCCTGTTCATGCTTCTGGCACCATCCGAACGAATCCTCTCGGAGATCTGTGGATGGATATGGAAACGCGGCGCAAAATGGCGTCTGATAATCGTATTACTGAGGAAAGCAGCGTAGAGTCTTCGGTAGAACAAGCTTCTTCGCATGAAATGCTGACATCCGCCGACCTTGGCACGTCACTCGAGTCTGAAGAAGCAAGTTTTGAAGGTTCTGAATCGTACGCCGAATCCGTTGGGTTTGCAGCTTCTTCTAAAGTTTCTCCAATGGAAACTCCTAAAGATATATCAGAAGAACAGCACCGCAACCTACAATTTTTTGAGAATCAAGCTAAAATGAGTGCCGATTTACCCGGTACGTCGACACCACGACATTCCGCATTTAACCAAGAGTTACCCCCTGTAACTGTACACTCCAGTAAAACTGGACCTCCTACTCTTGTTCGGCCCAAGAAAAACGTGAAAAAGAAGAAAAAACTTCTTCCGCAGCAAGAATTCGATTTAGACGCTGACTCGGAAATGAAGAAAGATTATACTGCGTCTGCTTCGCTTTTGAGAGAAACTTTCGGGCAACCCAGAAGCGAAGTAAAAAGACAAAGAATATCCCAGTATAGTAAAACTGGGGGAGAGGCGAAATCCCTCCCTCGCTCTCCTTTCCGAACAGCTAGTGAACAGGATCTCCTCAGAGCGACTGCAATTATCAGAGAAAATCTCACAAACATTGTCGAAAATTATCTTGTGCGTATCAAACCAGACCAAGAAAGAATATCCCCGTCTAAGGCCGCCCTTGACAAGTCTTTGCTCTC
>VCRD01001161.1:94479-119745 GCA_006783055.1 Trinorchestia longiramus | reverse complement strand
AATCAACCTAACCTACAAGTTAGCATGACTAACGAGAAAGCAGATATCGATTCATCAATAGAGACTCAGCAAATTTCTGACATAGAGACAAATGCGTTGCCAGCAGCTGATGTGCGTCACGATACGAATGACGTTCTTTGCGCTGAAACGATTGAAACTAGAAATGAATCTTCTATTGGTGATGTGTGCGATCGGGAGATACAATCTGCTACTGACGATCTCAACAAATCTATGAATGAGGATACATCCATTTCGATTACCACCGTCAAGCCACAGATAATAGAACACGAATCTTGTGAAACAGTTAGCTCATTTGACTTGGAACAAGTTAAGCATCCCGAGAGCGAAATCTCACCAATTGAAGCAGTGCCTCCATTGGAGGTTCAGGACCGATTATCAGTCACAACAACTGATATAGACCTTACCATCATCCCTCCAATTGCGGCTCCCCAATCTGCACGGGTCAATTATGGTAAACTAATTAAAGTTGACAGTATGGAGGAGAGCTTCGAGCAGATTGATCCTGAAGCAAAGACTGACATATGGCATGCAAACGATGCAGAAAAACAGCAGCTAGTGAAATCTGATCCTTTCGGTGTTCCTCCAAATGTTGCGATCACGCCGACAGGCTTTGATTCTGATTTTTCGTCTCTAATCGAGGCCCATATCAGTTCCAACCCTGAAGTGCCGGTATCGGTGTTGAATGATATTGATGCTGGTGTTATAGCAGCTGTTCAGGCTGTTGCTGATAATGTCACTTCTCTCGATGGTTCATCGAACGACAAAGAAGTGCATGAACATCCATCAATTGATATAATTGATGAAACCGGTCTGTCCTGTCGTTACGATGAAACCAAAGAGCCCATTTCTGTCACTTTCGAGGATGTCGTTTCTAAGCTGGACAAAAAATCACTCGCTCATAAATTTGGTACTCAACTTTCTGATTTAGCCAGCGAAGGATCTTTTGAGAGTCTGCCGTATAATGCTCTCATGTCTCAATCTGGTAGTTTTACTGATGACACTGATCCGCCAGTGTCTATAACATTTCATTCTTATCAGCATTTCGAGAGTGTAAAGAAACTAGTTCGGCAAAAGAGCTCAGGTAGTGAAGATATTTTGGACAGTGAAGAAAATAAGCTTCCAAAATCTGGAGCAGTTTCTGATTCCGAAGCCTACGTCAAAACATTCTCTGACGAACCCACACTATCTAATGTGAGCGCTGTAGAAGGGAGTAATGGGAAATCGATGACTTCAAGCACCGATGATACATCTGAGCAAATCGTCACTTCTGCAGACTGGTTCCCTGTATCGACAGATCGAATTAAAAGCGAAACAAAAGATGTAGCTTCTAGTGCTGCTGTTTCTCCTGATCAGTTCGCGAATGATCGTGATTCCTTTGGTATGGTGGATATCAATATTATTGTTGCTGAAGAATCCTCGAAAAAAGTAGGATGTTCCGATGCTAGCTATGATCTCGAGGAAGGAGATGAAAATGAAGCGCCAATTCAGAAAGTTCTGAAATTTCAGGAAAGTGAAGAAACTCTATCGGGTGGTCTCACAACAAGTGGAGTTGGAAAGAATGGTCAGGATTCAGAAGTGAGCCGCACAGCTGTAAGTGACCGAGAAGACGATCGTTTTGCGAGGGAAATTTCAATTGATTCGTCTTTGCTGCAAGATTCTGGACTGGACACATCTCTTGAGACGAGTGGAATTCATCAGGACTCATCGTTTAATAAAGGAACTTCTAGCCCCGTCGAGTCTGTTCCCGAATCTGGATTTTCAAGTCTGAAAGAAAACTTTGCCCATGACCAAAATTTCTCTGAAGATTCACCTGAAATGACACTCAGTAAATCCAAAGATAGCCTTGACTTGACCGATAACGAGCGTTTCCCCGGCACGGATACATTATCAGATGAGATCGAAACCATGTCTGCATTTGCATCTCGTACTGAATCTGTTGAAGGTTCTTTTAGAGGCAGCGCCTCCGACATTGCCTCACTCGAGTCGGGTAGCAACGGATTGTCGCAGCTGCAGTCATGTGGCACCAGCCGGGATTTACCAGATATCGATTTGGATAGTTTAGTTATACCTAATAGTCATGTTGAAAAGGGCTTGTGCCGCCAGTTAGCTCTGCAGTCAACTCTAACTATGCAAGAATCTAGAGAAACAATTCCTTATCAAGAAGCACTGCATAAAGAGACACCATCAGAAAAAGATGACACTATAACAGAAAAAACATCCTTAAAGAGTGAGAAGAATGCATCAACTTCGGAAGATGTTTCAAGTACTGGCATTAAAACAAGCGATTCTTTGTCATCGGAGGATACGATTCTTTCTAAAATTTCTATCGATGATCACAACAAGTTATCTACAGACGAGCAAGCGTCTAGTCGTCTGTCTAGTGACGACCATTCGAAGGTATCTCTAGAAGAGGCCTCAAAAGTATCCAGCACTGATCAATCTAAGATGTCTATGGATGATTTATCGAAATATTCTAGCACTGACGTATCCAAGTTCTCTACAGATGATGATTTAAAATGCTCTATTGATAGCCAGTTTTTGTCTCTCGATGACCCGTCGTTAACTTGTTCATTGCCTTGTCAAAGTAGCGTTACAAAAGTGGATGCTCAAGAGTCGATTCTTGAAGAAGATGAAAACTCGAAACATGAAATATCTCAGCAACATGAAACAAACTTTGAGCAGAATGTTTCTAATGAATCCTCACTTGCGTGTAATGATCAGCCCTTTATCAAAGACGAATCTGCTGACGAGGTCGATAATAAGTCCTTATTCAGTGATAGTGAGAACAAAGGCTTGAATTACGATATTCCTTTATTCACAATGGAGAGCTCATCTGTTCCAGAGTTGGGTGACCGGTCTATGGACAGTGATGCTTTGGAAAATCTAACTGCCATAGTAGAGAGAACATTACCGCACCTCAGCACTGGACCGCCCCAGAAACTTGGGGCTATAACGCCGGCTCCATCATTGGACTTCTCTATAGATCCAGCATCGAAATTTCCTTCATCGAAAGTTTCTGGATCCGACAAATTTCAGACAAACGATGGCCATCAAATTCCAGAGTCTGAAAAATTTGAGAAAACGGAAGTCGCTACCATTGTTGAAGAAGGGGAGAGCGAAAAAAGTTTAGTGGAGGACACTGTTGAGAATTATTTGATTGAAACTCCTTCCGTTGTGACCAAATCTGTTCGACCTAAATCTCACGAGGTTCACAAGCGACGAAAAAAGCGTAGTGTTAGAGATGCTTTGAATGAAGCATCAACTCAAGGTGCCGATAGCCCGAGGCTACATTCCTCTCGAGCTCATAGATCCCATCGCAGTAGTAAAGGCAGTATCAAATCCGATGCGAGTGGTTCTCGTGGATCTTTAGCCAATGTGAGTGAAACTTCTCCATTTGTTTCACCTCGTCCTTCTTTAGCAAACTTAACGTCAAGCTCGGGGAGCACTCAGGATGAAGATGTTATCTGGACAAAAAGTCTACCACATCGGATAGTACCTCCATCAATTAAGTCAAGTGGTCTCAGTAATTTTGGATCAGCATCTAGCAGCTTTCACTCCGATGAATCAGGGGTCCCTTTTGAGAGCGTAAGTCTTCGCTCTGAAGGATCCTTTGATAAGTTCCCACATTTTGATGCTGTTCGTGCCCAGGTAAAGCCAAGGACACCGAAGAAGAAACATCAGTCTGTGCACGTCGAAGAAAATAAAGAGAAGAAGTTTGACGTTATGCAACGTAGTGTCACTCTACCAGTGGGGTCGTTGTTGTACAAAGCAGAGCACCGCAAGAACGACAGCGGGAAATCGAATGAAAATGAAAGAATTAAAGATGAATTGCATTACAAAAAAAAGAAAAAAGATAAAGACTCTAGTAAATCCGAGAAAAAATCTGCTATTTCTTCCATCAAAGGTTTATTGAAACGGAATAAGACAAAAGCTAAAAATAAAGAAGAAAATGATGAAAAAGAGAAAACATCACCTTCTCTTTTCCGTCGTTTTGAAAGAAAGTCAAAAAGCCAATCTCCGCCACAGATGGGAGAGAAATTTACGTCTAATCCTCCCAAGTTTTCCAGCAAACCTCCAATAGCCATTATTCACGAATCTCTAACTCACGGCATTACATTTCAATCACCTAACCCAGATATTCAATCTGCCCAGAATCCAGGAAACGTGTTAGCGACGAAGTCAAAAGCTGGTTCTCATGTAGATTTGGGAGTCGCTGCTACGGTACTGAGAACGAGTAGCAGCAATTCTAACCGGTCATCTAGTATGGTAAGCTCTTCGCCTCTTTACCAACCAATGTCAGAAGAAAGTCAGTCTAACAGCTCGCATAGTTCTCCGATCTCTGTGAGACACTCAGCTCCTACCTCACCCAGAAAGAGTAGCGCTTTATCTCCTCAGTTGTACCGTCGTGTTCTCACCAGGAATATTTCTAGCAGTCAAGAATCTCTGGAGTCGACGCGTATAGGGGTTTCACCCTCTGCCTCTCCTCAGAAAAAGCGCGAGAGAACATCTCATGGAGCGTCTAGCCCTGGACTTGAAAAAGTACTTACTCCACATGTGGGAACCCGTGCTCCCAGCCCAAATATCGTTTCTGTTACCATTGGATTTAAACCCAAAATTGAAAAGCGCGATGGACGAACGAGAAGCGAGGGCACTCACTTGGATGAGATCCCTATTGGCCTGGGCTTGGATGACCCCATCGAAAACCGTGAAACCACATCCAGAAATATCAGTAGTCCCTCTAAATTAAATAAACGGTCATCGTCAATGGAAATTTTAGTCTGTGGCAAAATTAGAGAACATTGTCGTGACCGAACTTCTCCTGGTGGGTCTTTCTCTAGAGAAGGTAGTTTTAGGCTTCACAGAGAGATTTCAGTTGAAACATTGGTTGAAAGGCCTGAAAGTTCGACGAAGAATAAGGTCGAAAATTATCAAGATTACTTATCTCGAGTCCAGGCTAGCCGTGACTCCCAGCATAACTCGTCGTGGAGCTTGTGTGAAATAGATGAAACGAGCCCTGTAAAATCTTTTGTCCCTGCCATGGACACTGATATAACTTACAGGTCCCTGCCTCGCTCAGGTCGTAGTGCACATCGCTCGTCTGGTCGCCATGGTCTGGGTGGAGTGTCTCCCCAGCCCAGCCACCGTGCGAAGTTCGGCAAAAAGACGAGCTTGCCACACAATTTCTATTTGTCAGAGCGCAGCGGTGTGCCTGAAAATCGTGGCAGTGACCTAAGTCTCCAAGACACAGCATCTCCTCTCAAGTCAGGAATGATTCACAGTGCCAGTTTCACAGCCAGTCCATTCAAGAGGCCGCGCTCGGCTACTCTTGGAAACTTGGGGCTTGGCAACTTCACCGCTGTTTCATCCCCTTTGAAGAAATCCTACTTCGTGTCAACCACCGCTTCTGGAGGTTCTGTTCACTCCTTACTTTTGATTCTGATCCTTTAATGCCGTAGGCGATGTTCGAATTTATTGTTTTGAGCTATTTTTGTTGCATGTCTTGTATTTTCCGAAAAGGCTTTCTGAATTTCATTTGTGTGTATTTCATGCAATGTTAAGAAGTGTCTCATCCTTCATTTTTGTTTGGTTGTTTGTAAACTAAGAAGCTAACACTTTTGAATATTTTAGTTTTGATTCTTCTGTATTTGAGGATTGGGCTAGAGTATCAGTGCTGGTTTGTTAGCTGACAACTAATTTGCTGATGACAACTGGTAGCTGCTTTTTAATGTTGTTCATTTCATTATCGGTATGGGTTATTCTCATGATATCACGTATAGCTAGCAGTCTTCCATAGAAAATCGATGTCGATGCCAGTTTTGGTTTCGGTTTCAGTTTATTTATTTGCTGTCTGTTAAGCACAAGTGATTCTAATTTTTTTATTACAAATAACGTTGTTTCGCTGTCAAGTTTGCTCGAAGTATTTCCACCAGGAAGTTATGCTGTAGGAAATTGTCCTTCGAAGTGTCCTATAAAGTTAATGCTCTTGGAGGATTGTTGGATTCCTAAGTTCTAGGATATGCTCTCAAGTGTCTGTTCTCGTCATTATATCTGTAATATTAGCGCTCATTGATATCTCGCGCTCCTACAGATACCAATGAGCCGAAGTAGTGTCAGCTATGCATATCACAAGTCTGTTGTAGGTTAAGTTGTTAGAGCTCATCTTTGGTTTTTTCTTTTTGCGGTCTCTAGTAGGAGAGGGCAACTTCAATGCACTGACTTTCTTGTAGGAATGTTTTAAGTCTGTTTTTCTGAAGAATTTCTACCCTTGCAATTTGTGTACTGGTTATGCGAGTAGAGACACTGATATTTCGTGCCTATGTAGTTCATGTGAAACTGTCATTTTTTATTGCTCCTGGTCAATTTGACTGACTGTGATGATCTCTCTTCTCAGATTTATTTTTAACTCTTTGAGGTCCACCATGCAACAAATCTATTTAAATTGGTGGGTTACTTAGTATCCCACCCTGCCCTAAAGGGTTAAACGGTGATTTATCTTTGGGTATAATTCCTTAGCGTATATGATGTTTTATTTTTGATGTTTTCTGTTCCATTATTGTATTATGTTAATTGAGCCTATCTATTAGTTAGACAAGGAATTGAACACGTGCTTTTTTATGATATTTTCTTTTTTACTGAGGGTATGATCTCTATTAGAATTCCCCTTCTATTAGCTCAAGGCTGTTTTTTTTATTTCTTTCCGTAGCTGAGTCACCATTTTGTACACTTTCCAATTTGAGAACGACTGGATTCACAGTTTATTATATAAAATATTACGAAAATTACTCTGACATAATTTTTTGATGATTGGGTTTTCCTTCGTTACACGCTTGCATCTTAATCTTGTTAAAGTGGTTTGGGTTGTGGTAATTGACACGTGATCGTGTGTGGGGACTCCGCTCTCCCCTTTAGTTGCCTCGTAACTGGGTATCTCGTGCATGAGTGTAAGTTAACTTTTGTATCATATGTATCAGCTGCGAAGGAATTAAAAAGCCTAGTCTGTGCACTTCTTTTTTTTTAAATGGTTATTTCTCTGATCTTGCAAGAAAATGCTTATTTGAGAAACAGACTACGAGTATGCGATAATCTATGATTCCAACTACTTTTGTGTATGCCTCTTTTGTTCATTGAATTCAGAAATTTTTAAATTAAAAATTGGTGAAATACCACTACTCTCCAAAGTTTCAAAAAATGAAAATCTTTTCACTTGGTTTAAGCCCCTAATCTAATGGGTTATTTTTACTTTAATTATTATTATTATTTTCCAATAACTGAATTTGTGTTCATTCCCTTAGAGGTGTAATGGACGGCATTTGTCCTTGTCGGTATGCTCGACCTCATTCGGAGATATTAACGGCAGTGTTTATGGGCAGGTCGGTCCCCTATAGGCGGTGAGCCGTCCTCTCCCGTGCCGTGCTTGGAGGAGGTGCTGGAGGAACGCGACTCTACACACTCCAGCGTTAGTCCGGAGCCCTCGTCGCTTCCATCAGACGTTGCTGACTATTTCACTGACAAGCCTCAAACTGCGACTGAAGCTCTGTTTTTCTCGAACAACAACAACTCTAGCAATAACCATGCTTCTTCTGCAACAAACGGTAGCCAAGCGTCATCATCAACGAATAATAACCAACCTCCGTCTCATGGAAGCACCAAAGACGTTTCCACAAACAGTGATGACGGGTCCGACTTCAGCCTACAGCCACCCAACATTCTCGTTTATGCCAACAACAATGAGACTTATTTCGAGTCCATCAAAGACACATTGTTGAGTTGTCTTAAGAAAGACAGGTTTGTAACGTTATTAGGTCTGCTGGTGTGTCTGGTAGTGAAGCGAGTCATAGGTGAGTCCACGTGTAATTTTCAAGTGAGAACGATTGGAGAGTGCGACTGTATCATGTGGTGCCGTCAAATCACTCAGTGGGATTGAGTTGCCTGGCGGTTATGAAATGTTTGTGTATTCTTGGTAGAGAAAAAATGTGATGCTTGATTATATATTAGATGCTAGCCAAATTAATTGCTTGCTCTACTCGAATTGAAGTTGTCTGGGTATTTGATCCGAGAGTTTCTCCTGAGGCTGTTCCTAAAGTTAGTTACAAATTAACCCTGTAGAAGATTGCTCAAGAGTGTAAGCAATAAATATTGAATTGAGAATATATTCCTTTGATTCAGGGGATGAAGAGTTTTTATTGTTTGCCCTCGGTTAATTTATCGTATTTAAAGTATTTTAATATATCGTGTTTCTCTACATGGGCAAAACACTCGTGTTGCGATTCTAAATTGGATGCTAAACGAGCTTCTTTTATTTTAGGAGTGAGGGTCAACACATATTTCATCTGGTATGTGAACTCTTTGCTAGTTTCACATACTAAACCATTAAACTCATTTCTCGCCAATCTGCATTAATATGACATATGTGATACACTTCATCAACCGGATTTAGGCTTCGGCCTTCAATGATCTTCGGTGGCACTTCTGTCTTGGAAAACAACTTAACTTTTATGTTTACGTTACGATGCTTAAGCAGATGTAAATTAGCACACAGCGTTGCAGGTATGCGGTCTACCACCTGACTGGGGAGACAGCCTTCAGGAGTCCGTGGACCTCCAGCACAACGCTACTGGTCATCTGTGGGGATGTCCAGGCTCACGTCTCTACCGTCTTCATAAGGTAGGGGGACTCACCTTCATTATTCATAATTAAAATGTGTAACTTCCCTCATAAATACATTAGGTTCGTGGGCTTAACCAGTCACTTCACAGATATATGTGTAGATTTATTGGTGTGCTGTAGAAGTAGTGGTAATAAATTTTGTTAAATATATCATATTTTCATAGTTGTATATAATTATGTATGTACTTGGAAAGCTTTTGATTGACGAGAGAAATTTTTTAGGTTCGTCAATAACGATAGCGTTGCACTTTTGAAATGGCAGAGAGGGAAGCCATAACATTCCACTTGTGAGAGGTTCGAGTAAAACTTGAAATCAAATTAAGTGCTGTGACTTGAGATTTAAATTCATACCTTCTTCTTGTGCTGAGCAGTTTCATACGTTCAATACACATGCCACGGAGTAACTTTCTGTAGCAGAAGGCGTGGAAGGAAGAAAGAAAGAACAATACTTTAGTGGTTTACTAATGAACAGAAGATTGTGAAGTGTTTATTTAGGTACTTCACGGTATTCGTTCCAAGAAAAAGTAGATGTATGGACAATATGACTTAATAAATGAAAGAAATAATTATTTGGGTAATGGGTTGCTTGTAAATTTTCAAGGTACCTGCTACGTGGAGGTCGTGTTCTGTCCATCTGCTCTGATTTTTTGAACGTCGCCGTCCCTCTCTTCGGTAAGATCTTAATTTCTTGTTATTGAACTCGACTTCTGCCTTGAATAATAATTTTATTTGTAGCCCTTTATTATGTCAAACACTTATGCCTACGCTTTCCGAATTTTCTTGCGATTTATAACGCAACCTATTCCTTTTATCTATTTTCAATACATCAGAAACATTTCATTTCTCTCTTAACTGTAGGCAGAGTTTCTTTTTTATTATTGTTAATCGTTCAGACGTCTCCGTCGATTCTCCAAGTCCTTGTGATGACAGTTTCTCCACCCAAGTGATGTCCGAGGAAATGTTTGATTTGACAGAGGAAGTTGATTGAGGATGTTTATCTGATTAGGATGCATTTACATTTAGATACATTCCTTTTGAGACATTTCTAAAGTATGTGTTTCAACGGACTGTTCTTGATCGTGTATTATGGCTAGCAAATGTATCATTTATTGATAAATAAGCGAATAAACGATGGACAATTTTTGACAAATAACCTGAACGGATTTGCCTTACGAAATATTAACTGGAATAAACTTCTGATGATGCATACGATCGTGTTGGCAGTTGTGATATTTCACTGCTAGAAGGTAGAAGTGGCCGGTGTCATGTTTTACTTCTTTAATTTGTCTGTGGGGTGAATTATCACATAGCTAACTGATTGTTATATAACTAGTGTAGATAAGAAATAGGTTCCGCTGCAATACTAGTTAGAAAAAACTAAGTCATAAAAAATAAATATTACTCTTATGAGTATGGATGCGCAAGAAAGCTTTTTCAGCGGGGCTTAAATGTATTCCGCACCTAATAAGAAAGTATGTAAGCTACTGATCATTGTATGACTTTCCTCGATATTGCGTTGAGTTTTTATCCTCAATTTCAGACCAATATCCAACACTATCACGACACGGCCGTGAAACAGCCTACGTTGTAGATGAAAATTCACGTACTTGCATGATTAATAGTTCCTTTACTACAGAGTCCGTATGCAATCTGATGTAGTTCTCATTCTGAAAGCAATGCATTCTTCTGTCTTCTGAAACCAATACACTGAAAATCAGGAGAATTCCTTCAATGTACCATTTGCGTACAGCTATTTCTTGAGTTAGAGCGAAGAATGAAGTTCGATGAATGTGGTACAGCTTTGTTTTATTAGTAATGGAGAGTGTTCAGTTGACGAAATTCTATAACGAGCTTACTGTAGTGACCTAATTTAGGCTTTTTAAAGATCATATCTCTAAACCTGAGGGAAAAAAAACTATAAAAAACTTGGTTATTTTCATATTTTTCAATTAAATGGCCAGACATTGTCTTCGAAGGATTTTTATATGATTGCTTGTGAGTGTGAAGTTGGTTTTAGCTTAAAAAAATATTCGGAAGCTCCCTTCCCTTCGTCCTGTACCTTAAGTAATACCTAAAACCCCCATTTCAAAAATTAGACTGATTCGGCTTCATATGCTACTGGAGTTTTACTTTCAAATTTATTGCTTGATCCATGAGGACTTCTTTTAGAATTATGTTTTTCTGAATTTTTTTAAAGCTTACGTTTTTGTTTATTTAACTTTCCTGAGAGAAACCAGCGAAACTAACACGTGACTCTGCACGCCTCTCTTAGACAATGTGTATGTATGTCCGTCTACGTAATTCATCATTGTTTGAATAAAAAGCTTGCTGTCATCACCGACTTGTTCCGTAAACAACTATGGTGGTGATGCCGAACGCAACGTACTCATATATACTTATTTAGTAAAGGATGCTAGAAGTTTTCTCAAATTTGCGAAATCGACCTTGAAAATAATTTGCTGAAAATGATGGGAACTTCGATGGGTATGCGGATGGCATTTACTATAAGTACCTTTGCTGCCTTCTCAATAGTTCAATAAAGCAGTTATTTATTTGAAGGAATTTGAAAATGGTAGTTCGAAAATTTTCCCCCACTTTCGTTGTCAGAATTAGTGTATTCAAGTATGTAGGTTTCAATAGGTGCCTAAGTAAACTAATAACATCTTAATTTTAGTGTTGTAATTATCTGTGCTGTGTGTAGGTTACTTATTATCTCCCTCCCTCTGAATCTTGTACCTAACAATCCCCTGTGTTAATCTGTAAATCATTGTGTATAAATTACTGTAACCACGTCACCCTCCACTATAGTCCAAGTTCCATTCTGATTATGTATTATTTCTTAGTTCGTCCTGGTGACTCTATGTTACTCTACTGAATGCGCCGTGCATTTTCTAAAGCATCATTTTGGTCTCTGTCTCCCCATTACGTGGCGCTGCTGTGTGTAGACTTCAGAGTTCCCTGGACCAATAAAATGCTGGCAGAAGGTAGATGTGTTGTACCCCTGCCCGTGTAGCACCGCCTGCACCAATCCTCAGTAGTGTTGCCACTTCAGGGCTTCATCAGCTCTTTGTTGAACGCACAAGGGTGCTTTTTTCAGCGAGGTTCAAACGGGTTCTGCACCATATCAGAAAGCTTGAAAATAATGATCAAAGCTTGACTTTTCTTGGTGTTGTGAATTTTCCTTACAAGTTCATAGAAGTATCTGAGGCAATCAAAGTGACAAATACCAATACATACTTAGATCCCAGTTTCAATACTCAAATATCCTTGATTTTTGTGTTAAGAGTGAATTACTTTGCTATTCTGATTGGGTGCAGTCAGGTCTTTGAACTCAGAAATTGCTTCCTCGTGTCTTCTTAACAAAGAGCTGTATAACTCATCAGGCACAAAGGAGAAGTACCGACTACCCATCCTACTTCAGTTATGGAATTTTAATAGTCGTCTTTTTGTTTAAAAATATTCTATCTTACTGTAAATTAAGTTTTTAAGAATTGTGAAATTGTAATAAAGCGCCACTTCAGAAAATTGGATAACCTACTACAAAGTTGATCAGATCGTTGTGGGTGTCATGTGGCATCTTGATCGTAGACGAACTGTAGGACAGCCATGGATAGTCTATTGATATCTGAGTAGCCGTAGCTTCTCCTTGTGCTTTATGAGCGGATTTTTGCTTCTAGTCCCTTCCCATTCTGTCTCACAAATAACTTTTTGCTTCAACTTTTCGTACAGAGCAATACTGCGGCGCTCTCCATTTTCTTTGGTCAAGAATTTCAATGTAGAGTCACAAAATAGTTTTCTGACTTTAATTCTTGAGTACATACTCGAAAAGTCGTTCAAGTATACATAGATGTTTTGCCAGTCGCTGAGATCATAGCATTTATGATATGTTTTTGTGAAGACTTGATGTGGAAGGACGTATTCGTACGGTGCTTTTGCTTTGGCTCTTGGATCAGCTACCGCGCAGAGTGTTCATAGTGTTTGATGAACCGTAACTCTTATCTGTTTTTGAGAAACCTGTTATATATTAATTAAATAGTGTGTATTTCTGACTAGGTGCATGACTAAATAGTCCGCGTGGGAATGTAGTGTTCTAGTGAACATACCACTTGCATCGATTCACTTAAATTTATGGAAATATGAGTTCTATGTTGTGTGGGTGATTAGTGTTAGAGCGAAGTTCTGAAAGCACGAACTTTATAACTGTAGTTCGTAAAAAAGCTACTAGCGAACGAGTTATACGCTCAGTTTATTATTATTATTATGATTATTAGTAGTATTAGTAGTACTAGCAGTATGAGTCACTGGCACGAACCCACTCTAGGACGTGGAATTCGCACCTAATATGTAAAAAAAAGTGAGGCGTGTAAAATACATCAGTTTTGATGCACTTGCTTGAATAAGTCTTATCTCCTCTAGAGTCGGGATTCTGCTCGAAATGTTTTAAATAATTTGAAGTCTGAAATCTATTTGAAAAATACTTCTCCCTTCTGTGAAAGGCCTTTAATTTAAATCAAGGTTTATACGAAATTGATTGCACAAAAAGAAATAATCTGTTTTTATTTATAAGAATTGTTTATTTATTTTTAGTATCGAAAATTAACTGAGTTTGAATACTTCCTGAGTACAGGGGCCTTGGCGCGTTCCCAGTCTAAGACCACTGGGAATCACAAGGAAATATCTATACTCAGGTGTTGAACTGCTCACTTCGCAGCCAAACTTAAAATATTCCTGTACCCGTAATTAATCGGTCCTTGCTTTTATCCAGTGCTCCTGCCGCACGACTCCAAGTATAAGATCATTTAACCAGTAACTTCATCTCTGTAGCGAAAGCCATCAGCACTGGCCTGATCAAATGAATTTTCGCAATGAGTCAGCGAGAAAACCATTCTTGTAGTGGAACCTGTTTTTCTGTAACAATGTTTGGCAATTTCTGAGTCATTATTTTGTTCTGAAATTAATGGCTTCATTTAACCATCTTGATCGTATTTTGTTAGATGTCATGTCGAACAACGTGTTGCCTTCATAGTTTCTATATCGTTTTAATATGGAAGATTGAACACTATACAGAAAAAAGCGTCAGAAATACAAACAGGATCCTTGGGTTCGTTGCAAGAAACTTTAATTACAAGTCAAAGAACACCATCTTACCGCTCTATATAGTTTTAGTTCGGACACATCTAGCGTATTCGGTGGAACTGTGGTCTCTAACCTTACGAAGATACATTAACAAAATGAAGAAAATTCAGCGTAAAGCCATAAAGATGATTCCTGAACTCCGCAATCTCGGCCACGAAAGGAGTCTTCAGCCACTTGAGCTCATATCCCTAGACCAAAAAAGACTGCGAGGACAACACATCGAAGCTCATAAATATCTCAGTGGCTTTAACAATGTTCTTGAAATGACTTTTCTGCTGAGATGATAACGTGAAAACCTGAAATTACGCCTCCTCCCCAGTTGTATTAAAAACCGATTCCATAGCCTCGTTAACTCTTGGGGCCTGTGTGTGATTGCGATGCCTGTGCGTGATTAAGGTATGTGAACGCGACTGAAATGTCTGCGTGATTAGATGCATGTGCGTGATTGAAACCTATACATTAGACGGCATGGGACTTGGGTAGCAACCCAAGAATAAATCAAAGGGCTCGTTCCAGTTGTCATATCCTATTCTATTCTATAGTTGACCGTATGAAATAAGATTTTTTTCATGAATATAACCTCTCATTCATTCGCAAGTCCTTTAGAATTAACAAAGCATGGGATGGAAAAAATATTTTGTAATTGTGTGGCGTAATTGTTTTTATTTTGTTAGGTGTTACCTATTTAGCAAGTAAAATATCTTAGTAAGAACAATGTTCAATGCTGCAGGTGATCCGTCCATAATTTTAAGAAGAAAAGAAAACTTCCACGCCTTTCAATAAACGAGGAAAGCTACCAGGGACGTGGCTTGATTGCTCTACAGTAATATTTAATAAACAAAGAACTGAACAAACATGTCGAGGAACTGCTTAATAGCTGTGAACGCGAAACTCTGCATTCTCATCTCTCTGATTTATATCCATGAGCGAAAAATTATCAAATGGCACATGATGGTCACTGTAGGTTTCTTTGATTTGGTGGATGGTAGAAATTCATTGTGATCTGTGAACTGTTTAAATTCGCGTGAGAAAAAATAATGCTAAAACTTTTAGCATCGGATTTTGAGGGTAATTTATTAATTCATGAAAGGAAAATTTCAATTTTGTAATCTCTCACTGATATTTAAAGAACAAATATTTACTAAAGTACTA
Organism: Trinorchestia longiramus; assembly: GCA_006783055.1. NCBI lineage: Eukaryota > Metazoa > Arthropoda > Malacostraca > Amphipoda > Talitridae > Trinorchestia > Trinorchestia longiramus. The sequence goes on along the minus strand of VCRD01001161.1, from coordinate 104,769 downwards.
GCAGTTCAAACAGTGATTTTTCAAATATTTTCAGGTATCCATAATTGTACATGATTTGAACCTTACTTTGGAAAAGACGAGATATGTAAGTTACAGAAATTTTTTGCACTCTACTCGCGTTGCATTTGATGTGGAAGTAGCGAGGTTTGCGCGGCACTTTTAAGTATGCAGTGTGTTCGCTTTGAAGAATAACACATTTGAGTAATTTGTAATGCTGTCTGTATGGTCTGTGGCTAAGATTTTTGGTACAGTTGTGTGATTTCGGCCTTGTTTATTGTTCTAGTACTCAATGAATGACACCCATCTTCTGTTACTAGTACTGCTGAACTAATCTGTATTTTATGGTGCAAGTTATTAGCATTAGCTGTTATGTGCGTGTAGCGAATTATTCATTGTGATTAGTGTTATTGAAACGAATTGACTTTTCTTAGATACTTGTTTCATTGCTTTCATTTGAGTTCAGCACTTCATTATATTCGTGGGCAATATAGCAGTTCTTTCAATTCTTCACCCAATATACGTAATTCTCTTTTGACCCGCATTGCGATCGACGATTTTGCTTGTAACAATTACCAGGCACAGTGGAGGTAGCGGAGAGCCCCGTGGTGGGAGTGCGGTACGGGCGGTGGGGCAGTGTGCAGTTCCTGCACCACCAGCATTGCTCCCACCACTCCCCTCAAAGCAACCGCTTCAGCACCCACCTCGATGTGGACGACAAGTGAGCTTTGCTGGTCAGCCCAGCGTCTTCATATATGCAGCTGTATCTGGAAATGCGTGCTTGGCTCGTAATGGTTGGCATGTGTCGTTCGACACACTGGGTATCAGTCGAGTCCTAGTCAAGTCTATAAATGTAGTTCTGACCATGAGTTTCTCTGCCCAGTTATGACAGAGTAGTGAATAATTATTCTGTAGTCTTTCATGGCTTAGCAGTCAAGTTACCCTTCTGTTTACCTCGATAAATTAATTTGGAAACATCAAGCCCCAAGTTTCAAAATTTGGTCAGGTTTTCGATGTTTAGAGCTATTGTGCGAATGCCCTCTCAGATTGTGCCCTATCAGTTTCCCATGTTTAACTTCAGACCTGGCACGACGCCGATCACAACCCCACGTGGAGGCACGGTGAGCGTAGAGCCCACTCATGTTGAGATTAAGGACACGGACGGCAAGTCACATTGCCTCCAGTTGCGCGTACTGGCCACCGACGATACATGGGGAGCTCCGTCCTTGATTGGGGCACGAGTGAGGGGCGGCCAGGGCAGAGGCGTGTTCTCACAGGTAAGCCCTCCTGCTTTGATTCTACTGAAAGTAAGTATGGGTTTTGTTTGGAAATTCTTCATTTATGCATACATTCACAACCCGCTGAGACCGGTTTCCCAGGTTATGTTAAACCATCTTGCTCTGGCACTACCGAGAATAAGCAAGGATATCATTTGTAAATTTCATTATTCAAACGTTCGCAGCAAACTGAAACGTTTGTTTCAGGCTACCTTTAGTACATACGAGGGTGAGCAATAGTACAGCACATTATCAAGGGGACAAAGCTGCAATAGCAAGGAGGAGAATCTTGCAATCAAATTTACTTCATTCTGGAGAATACGGTGAGGTCTCAACTGATCAAGTGCTTACATAAGCCAGGTCTGTAAGGTAATTATATTTTCAATACGTAAAAGTTGCTATTTGGACTTGCTGAATTTTCCGTAAGTACTGGGGTGTGAACGCATAGCTATGGTGCTTTTAACTATATGATATAAAAGCTATAGTTTATGAGCTATGAAATTTAAAATCATCTGCTACTGTTAAATCCCACTCTTTCATGGCTATTATTAATGAGAAACTGCTGTTGAGTGTAATTTCCACGCCTACGAATAAGCGGATGGCAATTTTTCCTGGGAAACCTTTTCTATTCTTTGTGTATACAAAAGCCAGCAAAAATGAATTTTCAAATAATAATAATATAGTATTTCATGGACGTAGGTTGTTAGAAGTAAAAATGACTAGTTAGAAAAAGATATGAAACGAAAAGGAAAAAAATCAGTTCTATTTAGGTAAGTTTGTCCGTCAATGGTTTTTTATTCTCATCAGAGCTATTAGAAACACTGTAACTTTTCTAGAGATTCCAGTAGTTGCTTTCTACCCGTTCTTTAAGACTGATTCAGTTCATGAAGTGTTCAGTTCAATTACGTTAAGTCAATAACTTGTATTAGTATCATTTCTCTTGTTACGTACTTGGCTTAGAGGTTCATTACCTTTCTTGTTTATGGTGCCAGGTGCATTTGGAGCGCGGGCCTACCACCTCAACTGACACTACCAAGCTCAACGGGAGCAACTCGTGGGAGCACCGCAGTGCCCGGGCACGCAAGGAGATTTTAAAGGACCTCCTTGCCTCTGAACTCTGCATGGACACGGAGAAGGACGATCAGGACGAATGGGGAGACCAAGCAGAGGAGTCTCAGGCTTCTATTGCTCCGGTGTTCACACCTGCTGTGCTTTATGGCACTGAAAAGGTCCGTTTGACCTACTTTTAAACTATGGCATATGTCCCGGTCTGTATAGATGGCGTTTCATGATACAATGATGGCTCGTAACGGACGATTTCAGTCGTGAAGTCACCAGAAAATGACATAGCCCCTTTTATTATTATTCTGTTCTTTTAAGGCTATCAAAATGATACTTGAGATCATTTCATAGTTGGTTATCAGACGAAACATGGGAAACCTTGTTGTACTTGCAATGCGCTAAAGTAGTCGAGGTGGAGAGTGAGGAAACGCACCTTTAATGAAAAATCTCATTTATTTACGACGTTCTTAACATTTCTGCTCAATTTTACATAACAGTTAGTTTTACTAGTCAATCTGCATCGTGTCCGCATTGGTTATACCACGTTTCATTGAGGACTAATTTAATATTTTGCTTATTAACAATATTCCTAGGTGCTCATAGGACAATTATGATGACTGGACAATTAGGGTGACGCTTCTTCAGATATGATGTAACTCTCCTTAGAAGTTGTTTATCTGTAAATGAAGTGAGAAATATATTGTATTCTATTAATACTAGAATTATGTTACAATCGTACATTTGTATTGCAGAGAAAACAAAATCTACTGACCAAACTACGTCCAAAGTTACTGGGCGGACGCGAGCTGCACCGGCCCAGACTTCGCCTAGTATTCCACTCAAGTGCTGCTGAAGCTCAGGAGGCAAGCGTTGATGTTTTGCCTGTGCTGTATGGCGAGGGAGCGACTGCTGATGGCTTCGACTGGCGGGCTTACAACGAGGTGCGTTTGCTTGGTCACCACTTGACTTGAACAGCCTGGAAAGAACTTAAGAATGGGCTTAAGTTTAAAATGATTTTGCATAAGGTGGTTCAGTAAATGTTTCTCGGAGCTTTTGATAGCATCACTGAATGAGTTATTTAAAATTCAATAGTTTCGTTTTAGAAGCAACTTTACCTATTAAATTTATTATATTGGGTAAAATTTAACGGAGTAACTTTCGTCTTGAAAGTAACTAAACCATAGTAGGAGCTTGGCTGTTGTAATAGCTATTCCTTCGAAGTTACTTTTAGGAATGTAAAATAACTCAGTTTTGGAAGTAAATTAGTTTAGCAAGTATGTATATTGAATAACGGTTCTCAAATCTACGAATTATAATGCATCCTTGCTATGCTAAATGAATTGGGAAATGTTCTGCCACGTGATTCCTTTACTATTTAACGGTAACTTCTTTTCGGAACGTACTTCTATGTGTTTATAAACTAAATTAGTCCAGTTGTCTGTTGAGGCACAGACTTTGTCTACGTCAGTGTTTACACTGCAAAATTAAAATCGTTGCATCATTGTCTGTTTAAAATTGTAGAAGAGAGAAAGATTATCCGCTGAAGTGCAATTAATTTGGTTTATTAGAACACTCGTATTATTTTAAATTGAGATTCTCTTCATGGCTCGCTCACGAGTTCCAGAATTAGTTTATTAGATAGAGTCATGAAAGGGGGATGAAAAAATGCTCTTGGTTCTACATACAATACTATCTAGCAGAGAAGACTGTACATACAAATGGGCTGCTCATGGAGCAGATAATGGAGAAAATAGTAATTCCTACAGATAATGGTGAAAATAGTAATTCCTACGGTGCATGTTTGATATCATTCAGTGTCTATTGAGTGATAGCCAGGTATGTGTATACATTTACCGCTATTTAACTAGTTCAGCTGAGGATGTGCAGCAGAAGGAAGGAAAATGTAGTGCAAGTATAATTTTACCGAGTTCTATATTGTGAATAAGTATTTTCATCAGTATTACAATATACCTTCCAGTTTGTTGTAATCTAATGTTATTACTGCTAGACACTGTTTCGATGAAAACTCTTTTCAATCGCTTGTTGTCAGTTAGGAATGAATGAAACTCTTACAGCTATAGTTTCTGTGAGATAACAGTCTTGATTAACAAAATTCACAGTAAAGTATATTTGGTTTCGCGTAGTACTCAACTCGTGTTTTCTAATAACCTCTTTAGCAACGTTACTTAGCAGCTTGTATGTGTAAAGGAGCACTACTGCCTTCTGCATGATTGGTCACTATATGATCACGCCTCGTACTGGTATGCAGAACTAATGCTAACTCAAAGTATTCGAGTGCAGAAATTGGAGACGAACGAGATCGGACGACTGTTGCTGTACAGCGAGCTGATGGCAAGCAGCATGCTGGTGGTAGAGGGGGCAACGCTGTTGTCTCATGGCATCGCGGTTGTACCTCGCAGGCAGTCCAAGGGAACTGGTGAGGGTCTCAACTTGATTGCACCACTTCCTTGTAGTTACTTTTATGAAATAAGCGCCCAGTTAAATCACTAGAACTCAAGAAAAAAATCATACTTGTGAGCTGCCTCACTGTCTGGATATTGATCCGTATCATAAACTTCATTGAAGCTTCTCTACGACTGTCGTAACACCTTGAAAGCTGTAATAATAGTCGTACTAGACTATGTCAATAACTTGTCCTTAATGCCGTGTAAGTGGGTCAAGAAATTTAACGGCCAAGTTGGAGAAATCGTAATGATAACTACACAGATGATACTTGACTGACCACTGCGAAATCAAAAGCGCAAGTTTTAAAAGTATACTACTCGTATTTTATTTTGTTGCATAGAATTTCGGTTTTAAGAATAAAAATTACTTAACGAGTTAGATATAGGTCCATGCATGTTATTGCTCATTATTTGCTTTGGTAATTGTCCATTAAACGTTCTTTGAGATAGGTAATTTGTCCACACGTTCACTAGGAGTATCAGTTATGAGTGTTGAGAGTACGAGAATATTTTTAGATTTCTAAATATGCTTGTGTCATGTGTTCATCGAAGTACGTGGGTTGTACCAGTGGTACGTTAAGACAATCTGCAGTGTTCGCAAACCTTTTTTCAGCAACGATGCACCTAGGAACGCATTAAAATATAGTGACACACCAGTTAAATTTTTATTGAAAAATATTTAAACATTAGGTGATAAAACTGAAATTCCGTTAATGGCATAACGTGTTAACCATACTGTGATAAATTATATGTAGATTATCAGTAATAAGCTCTTAGCGTTTTCCGAATGTAAACAGATTTGTGTGTTGATAAAAATTTCAAGGCTCACTGGTTAAAAAAATCACTTTCTATAGCAGAACGTACGGAGTTAGTTACTGCATAGTAGCGATGCAGACACTCTTTACACACTCTGTTCTTTGTGTAGATGTTTCCAATTGTAATTGCAAAGCTATTTTGGATAATTTTTCCATTTTAGAGGATTGATTCTGTTGTATTAATCTATACGTTTTAGAATGTATACACATTTTAAAAGCAAATCTGTTCTTAATGACACTTCTAATTCTCGCCCATTTTGGATTTTATGCTAGCGATTAGTTTCTGTGTAACTTATAATTCTTTCCTGCTTGTGTAGTAAGCACTCATATTCCTATACGTTTGTATATGTGTAATGACGTTCGTATAAAGATGTTTTCTTTATCGTTACCAAATTACAGTAGTGGTTTTCTATTATTCGTTCTGATGCTTGTTGCAATCAAAGATTGTAACTCCAAGCCTCATCAGAATTGTGTTGGAATTTGGTGATCCACTTGCATTCTTATTCTATGTCAATCATAGGTGAATACTCTTAAAACTCTCCAGACACTGTCAATCTCACTCAATCCATTTCCTTTTTCTCTCAAGATTCCCTCTTTCTTACTTACTCTAACTCATAACTAGCTCTTAATCACTTAGCACCTTGCTTTCTTTCATCGTTCTGCTCAGTTAGCTTCAGCCTTCTTCACTCACTTTGCTTTCACTAGAATCTTTTATTACCTCGTTTTTTCTTCCACAAGGGAATGATCAAACTAATGACTCATTTCTTCTCTTTTCAATCATATGACAATATCAAGTAATCTCATTATTTGCGACACATTTGTCAATATCCTGCTGCTAGTCGCCATCCATTCGACCAATGTTTTCTTGTATGTGTCCTTGTTTCTAGCCTCAGTGAGACCATTTTGATGGATTTCATTGCACAACTTTGCGAGAAAGAAGTTTTAGTAGTTCAATGGGAGCAATATTACTTGGGAAATAGAAAATGCAAATATGATCATTTTCCTTCTTCGAAACTTTTTCCGGGCGCGTAATGAGCCTCTTTTGATAATTCTCATATGAAGGATTCGGACAAATTTAGATTATATAGTGTATTATAAAACTGTTTTAGAATTAGTTGGGCGATGTGTTGAGCTCGTCTAAAAATCTCAGTCTTCTTACTGCGCAAAGCCACGTAAACTTTTCTAGTAGTTAACGGTTTCTTCCAGTAATTAACTGTGTTATTTCTGTAATTTCGTGTTGCCAATCGGCGAGGAAATACACTTGCTAAAATAAATTTTACGGTCTCTAACTTCCAATATTACATTTACTGGACCAAGTTAATTTGTTTTCCAGGCCGCAGTGGCAACGCGTGGCTGTCCCCTGAAGGCTGCATGATGTACACTCTTCAGTTACATCTACCCATGACTTCTTTCCTGGGATCTCACCTGCCGCTTATACAGCACATTGTATCACTGGCAGTTGTGGTATCACTGACTCGTGATCACCCTTTGCTGCAGCTCAGCCTCAAGTGGCCCAATGATATTTACGCGGGACAGAGTAAACTCGGCGGTGTGCTGGTGCAGAGTACACTGACGGGCTCCACGGCCTGTGTTAATATAGGTATGGACTTATCTTCATCCGTTTAGCACCTCTCAGTAAACGCTTATGATGGCTAAATTGTACGAGATATCAGAAGTACTTCTTGGTAGCTGTACTAACCTGAAAAGCAGGAACCAAACCGCGAAGTACATTAGCTTTTTAACCAAGATTAATCATTTCGTGGGATCAAACATTTGTTAACCGCCAACTGGATGTAAATTATGTGTATTTGTTCGAATCCTCATAATTTATATTCTTGCAGTACGTTTCACAAGTCTTGAAGTAATGCATTGGTATCTCAAACCTTCCTGACTTACTTTATTCCATTCTTTTGAACATTATTGGAAGAAAATAGTTGACATTTCAATAATACCCTACTTCGGTCAGTGGAAGCTAAAAAACTTTGATATGTGTGTGTTGCTATATAGTAATATTGTATAATCCTACAATATTGTTGAAGCAAGATGCATAAGGGAGTAGTATTTCCTCACATTTCTGTATAGAAAGTTTATTTTTTAATTTGATCACAAACTTTAAAACTTGTGCTACATGAAAAAATCTTTGAGTAAAGGGGTTTTCATCATTTGAATAATCTAAACGAAGTAGAATGTTCGTCAGTTTACCGGAATTCGACTTGATCTCTGGAATACAATGAACGAGAAACTCAGATGCTGTGGGTTTTCTGTTTAGCTTATTTTGGTTATGGAACTCGAATGCCATTGTTGTTTTATTATTAAAAATGTTACCATGCTTCTGTAAATCACGTGGACATTGAGGCAATAATAGATCAAGCTAAATGCCACATTATAGCTGTAGAGCCATCACCATGTATAGTTCCCTACAGATTCTCCAAAACTGGCCATTATGGGGAAACTGACTTGCCGGACGACATGAAATTTTGTAATTCCTACATTGTCAAAGTTTTGCGATCATAATATTCAAGCTGCTTAGTATAGACTCTACGATATGTGGGGATGAAATAATAACCGTTCCATGATTATCTCGTGCAACTTACATCATACTGTGCGTTTCGAAACAGTATTGTTTAGATGAGTATCGAGTTCCTACGTCACTTTTCCCGAAGTAACTGTTTTTAGCTCATATTGTTTCATGTTCAATGGTTCATGTCAGTCTAGTTTGATTGTTGGTCCTCTTAACGTTATCCTGTTTTATTCTCATATTTTGACCATTTACTTACGCTCATTGTTTAACAATATTTCAACAAGTTTTCAGTACTTTGAAAGTTCAGTAGCGTTGTTGTTCTGGCTACAATAATGAACTCGACTGCTAGCGTCGCAAACGCTTCCTTTGACGGAGCACAAACAATTTCTGTTCTTACGATATGCGGTAAATCACATATTTATTGTCATGATTGTACCTGTAAAAAATTATGCTGATACAGTGAATCGAGGAGTAAAATTATTTATTAATGGTGAACATTACATCTAATATGTTATACCTGCCTAAAAATGCTCTTGTCGTGAAACACCTGGATGAGTAGTAATATTATCCCATGTTTAGTTGGAATTTTCAACTGTCACATTGAAATTTTATTTTAAATATGTTTACGCAATTCCAGGGGTCGGGGTGAACTTGACGAATAGTGCTCCTTCAATAAGTGTGCAACAGCTGCTCAAAAAGATGCAGGAAGCAAACGCTGCAGAAGTTAAGCTCGAAACGACTCTCGCTGGAGTCTTCAATGCTACCGAACAACTGATCAACCTAGTGGAGAGGCAGGGACCGGAACCGGTAATCCAAATGTACTACTCCTTCTGGAAACACAGGTGCGGCATTCAGCTTGTTACTGAAATGTACTATTGCAAATGATAACTTATTTGAAGGCTATGCTGAAATGAAATTAGTTGAAGCTCTGCTGTTGGTTTCCTGAATACCTCCAGTCATTTTTAAAAAATTATATTCAACAAAGTAGAGCTGGTTGTAGCTTGTATCGTACTGTAATTTAGATATTCTAGAGCAATTTTACACTTTGCTCATATTTTTATGCAATGAATGCGCCAATATCTGTTTAAACATCATGTTCTCATGGTAAAATTTTCTTCAAAGATGACATCTTAATTCTTACGAAAATTTCAAATATCGCTGTGTATTTGAGGAGTAGGGACAAGAGAGGGTATCTGCATTTCATACCTTGAGAATGGCCGTGATGATTACGCTATTTCAGGTAGAGAAGGTAAACGTGCGAGAAGATGTTGTAACTTTTATTCCAAAATTTTCTCCATGATGAATAAAGTTTTCGCTTTCTGCAGCGGTGCCAAGGTCACTGTCTTGCAGGCTGAAGATCACACCTCACACAGTACTGGCCGCAGCTGCCGTACTGTCACTATTACAGGTAAGATAGAATGTGGCATTCCTCATTTATAGATACACCTTTTGTTTCTAAATAAACATTTGATATCTACATCTACCTTCAACTTGCGAAAATGTGGTCCATGGATCATTATCCATGCAATATGGATATTACTTCAGTTTTTCTAAAATTGTGACTTGAAACCTGCTAAACATTCCTATTTGTTGAGAGTGCTTTACTGGTCATAGCGAAGTATTTTTGAAATACAGTGCTAACTCGACATACGAATTCCTAACTTGTGAATTAGTTAACATACGAATGGTCATTTGGTTCAGATTTCCGCCCATGGAAATCTGAACCAAAAAACATTCGTATGTTGGGCGGAAATCTGAACCAAATGACCATTCGTATGTTAAGTAATTCGTGTTAGAACATTCATCTGTCGAGGTACCACTGTATTACGAAAATTTTCTTCGTATAAACTTATTTGCTTAAGCCTGTGCTCTACTCGTTATTTAAATGTTTTTCAATACTATGTTCTTTTTTTGTTGAGGTGCACTTAAAAATCGTTTAAATTAATAATTTTATTTCAATCAAAACTTACTATTAACTTGTTTTGTAGTATTTTTTGTATTCTTCATACTCAAGGTAGTATATTTCAACAGTGTGTATTTATTACGAAATTTATTTTAGTTAATATATCGTACATTTAGGACGGTTACAAAATCCTAGCATATGGTAAAAAATGAGATAGCAGTTTGAACAGCTGTGTCATTCACAAGTTTAA